>CABHPQ010172421.1:0-40040 GCA_902168405.1 Peromyscus aztecus
GTGTATATGTGCCACATTTTCTTTATCCATTCTTCAGTTGAGGGGCATCTAAGTGGTTTCTAGTTTCTGGCTATTACGAATAATGCTGATATGAACATAGTTGAACATGTGACCTTGTGGTAAGATTGAGCATTCCTTGGGTATACGCCCAAGAGTGGTATAGCTGGGTCTTGAGGAAGACTTATTCCAAATTTTCTGAGAAACTGCCATACTGATGTCCAGAGTGGCTAGATAAGTTTACATTCCCATCAACAGTGGAGGAGTGTTCCCCTTGCTCCACATCCTCTTCAACATAAGCGGTCTTCAGTGTTTTTTACCTTAGTGGAAGGGTCAAGCTAGAACAGAGACAGAGTGGCAGGGCAGGGAGGGAGATGCCATGATAGATGAGGACATCATGGGATTAGGAAGAGGCAGGGTGCTGGCCAGGCTCTCAGGAATCCGTAAGGATGACACCACCTTGGACTGCTGGCCGTGGTCCAGAGGGTGCCTGGACTGGTCTACTCTGGTGACTGGTCTAGCGAATACCCTTAACTGTCATCATAGAGCCATTGTCCAGTGACTGATGTAGGCAGATACAGAGATCCACGGCCAGGCACCAGACTGAGCTCCAGGAATCCAATTGAGGAGAGAGAGAAGAGATTCTGCAGGCAGGGGATGTCGAGGTTATGATGGGAAGATGTGCAGAGATGACCGGCCACACTAGTGGAAGCCCATGAACAGTAGACTAGTGGCTGTGGAGCCCCCATGGGACTGGACTAGGTCCTCTGGATACAGAAGACGGTTGTTTGGCTTGAACTGTTTGGGGAAAACCCAGGCACGGGGACCAGGATCCGTCCCTGGTGCATGGACAGGCTTTTGGGAATATGGTGCCTGTGGTATGATACCTTGTGCAGCCTTGGTACAGTGGGAAGGGGCTTGAACCTGTCTAGGCTCAGTGTGCTTGGCTCTGCTGACTCCCCATGGGAGACCTTGATTTGGGGAATGTAGGGATATGGGGTGGCTTGGGAGGGAGGGCTGGGGGGTGGGAAGAGGGAGGGAGGAAGAGGGATCTGTGGGTGGTATGTAGAGTGAGTAGAAAATTTCTTAATAAAGAAAAATGAACTTGTTATATAGTTAAACAGAGAATTCTCAAAGGAAGAATTTCAAATGGCCAAAAGACATTTAAGGAATTGCTCAACATCCTTAGTCATTAGGGAGAGGCAAATCAAAATGACTCTGAGATACCATCTTACACCTGTCAGAATGGCTAAGATCAAAAGCACTGCAACAGCTTATGTTGGAAAAGATGTGGAGCAAGGGCAACACTCCTTCACTGCTGGGGGGAATGCAAACTTGTACAGCCACTTTGGAAATCAGTGTGATGTTTTCTCAGAAAAGTGGGAATCAATCTTCCTCAAGACCTAGCTATACCACTCTTGGGCATATACCCAAGGAATTCTCAATCATACCACAGGGACGCATTCTCAACTATGTTCATAGCAGCATTATTCATAATAGCCAGAAACTAGAAACCACTTAGATGCCCCTCAACTGAAGAATGGATTAAGAAAATGTGGTACATATACACAATGGAGTACTACTAAGCAGAGGAAAAACAATGATATCATGAAATTTGCAGGCAAATGGATGGAACTAGAATATATCATCCTGAGTGAGGTAACCCAGACTCAGAAGGACAAACATGGTATGAACGTACTCATAAGTGAATACTAGAAGTAAAGCAAAGGATAACCAGACAATAACCTACAATTCCAGAGAAGCTAGCTAACAAGGAAGACACAAAGAGGGACACATGGATCACCCTAGGAAGGGGAAATAGATGAGATCTCCATGACTGAACTTGGGGTGAGGGGTGGGCAATGGAGGGTAGCGGATGGTAGATGAGAACATAAGGGAATGGGATGGTCAAGCTGGAACAGAAATGGAGTGGGAAAGCAATGAGAGAGATACCATGATGTAGGGAGATATCATGGGGATAGAGAGAAACCCAGTGCTAGGGAAGTTGCCAGGAATCCCCAAGGATGACCCCAGCTTGGACTACTAGAAATAGTGGAGAGGGTGCCTGAATTGAACTGGCTTACCCCAGTGATCAGATTGGTGAATACCCTAACTGTCATCACAGAACTTTTTTTTTTCCAATGACTGATGGAGGCAGATGCAGAGATCCACAGCCAAACACCAGGCAGAACTCCAGGAGTCCAGTTGGAGAGAGAGAAGAGGGATGTGCAAGTGCATCAGGATCATGATGGGGAAACCTGCAGAGAGGGCCAAACCAAACTAGTGGAAACTCATGAAAGTTAGATCAATGGCTGTGGAGCCTATATGGAACTGGAATAGGCCCTCTCCATGGCGAGATAATTGTGTAGCTTGATCTGCTTGGGGGGCTCCCTGGCGATAGAATCAGAATCCATCCCTGGTGCATGAGGGGGCTTTTTGGAGCCCACAACCTATGATGGACACCTCATGTAGCCTTGAGGCAGGGGGAAGGGCTTGGACTTGCCTCTCTTGGATGTGCCTCCCCATGGGGGACCTTTGCCATCTTGGGGGGGGGGGGGGGAGGGGGGGGGGGGGGGGGTTGGGGAGAGGAGGGAAGAGGAAGCTCTTTGATTGGTTTGTAAAATGAATGAAAGTATTTTTTAATAAAAAAGTAATCATTTATTGCTTGTTGTCTCAGGTTTAGTCTGGAAGTTTCTAAAGAATGATCTTATAGTACATAAGTAAAAATGCTGTTGTTAGCTGTTTATGGAAGTATTAATTTAGGTAATACTAATTGTTAGCACTAAGAGAAATGTATTCTCTACTTGCCTAATGTTTACTGGGCACAGATGAATCCATTCATGTAAAGATTCAGGATCCCCAGTTGATTCTATTGTGTGATTCTGCCAAACATTAGAACCTCTCAAACATTTACATTTGGAATTAGAAGAAAAAATAGATCCCTGAGGTTATATTAACATTCTCAGAGACATTGGACAAGGCCTACATTGTTTCAATAAAAATATCATTCACTAAAATTCAGTCATGTTGTTATACGTGATTTCTAAAGGAAATAAGAAATATATAATGGTTTGGTGACATAGAGGAAAACAGGTGTCTACCTCTACTAAATGGTGACTAGCTGTATATTATGAGTGTTATGAAAATGAAAACTTAAGCATTAAAGAATGTACTGACAACCATAGTACTTTAAATGTTTAAGGTTAATATCAGTGTCACTCACTATTACAATATTGAGTATGATGTTCTTCTCTGTGTACATAAATATAATACAATCATACTTAAACAGGTGATCTGGAAGTTCCAACCCCCACTGATGCTTCGGTAACTGTCATGCCTACAAGGCAGGGCCAAGAAAGGACCCTGAAGACCCGAGATCTGGATGTGCAGGCTCTTTTGGTTCCTGGACCCTGGACGCTGGAGGTAGGCCAAACAGAGTTCTCCAGAGAACACCGCCAGACTGTGCTACATCTTCCCCAGACCCTGTAACCTACCTATCCCTTCATTTGTAAGTTATGCCATTAAATAAAACTCCCTTTTAACTACGTGCAGTGGTCTTAATAATTTCACCAATAAAACAGTATAGATAAAACAAAACTTACTCATCTTTAAATTAAATTTTAGTAAACTACCAGGATAGGGGTAGTTTTGTCATGTACTATTTTCACTGAGCTCTTTTAAGAAAAAAAAAGGCATACGAGGTAATATTTTCCATTACAATGATAACTATAATAAACCATGAAAGAATAATTATTCTATTACTACCCAAGTGAAAGTTTGTTCTTGTAGTGCTTCTGGAAACCTAAATAAAGTTTGTTCTATTAATTATGGATTATCTTCCTTAGTTTAATAGGGAATGGTTAAATGAATTCCTCTGCTAAGGAAAGATTGATTGAGTCAAGTTTTCTTAAGTTCAAAATTAGTAATTAATAAAGTGTTTTTCATGCGTGCTCCTGATTCTTGCTTAAATTTCATGTGGAAACCAACACTAAACTCAATTAAGTCAGCTTTGCAGCCATTTGTTTACAATGTGTAGCAGCTCTCTAAGTTAGGCTCATGCTATTTATTCATTGATGACAGTCATTAGCAAGACAACTGAAAAGTAGCAGTGCACTAGGATTCATGAGCCTTTATTCCATGCTTATTCTATTCTAAGATTAGTCATGTATTATTAGCATTACTATGTTGCACTATTAGCATTTTTTGCCCACATTTTATAATAAAGACCTTTAGACTCAGGGATGACTTGAAGAAGTTCCCAAGAGTCTTGCTTTGAGGACAGCAGAATGGCATCCAGCCATCACCATCATGTACTGCATCTACTACATGCAGCTAGACCTGAATTGCTAGGTGTGAGCTCTTCTCTATGTTCTGTATTCACCAGACTATACTTTTCAGTAGTAGTTTACTTCGTCTAATTTTAAATTTGTGCTTTGTATTATAAAGTTCAGAAATTGTGTGCCATTACATATGTACTCTCACTTCCAGTTTCTAATAATACCGTGGTTTCCTAGGAGGAAAACATTGTGTTTTTATTCCCCTGTTAAGTAGAGTGATTGTTTGCTGGCTTTTCAGAGTGTGTAAACAGTGCCATCTTCTGTCAGTGTGCTCACAGCACTTGAAAATAAAGACTTGACAGACCAAGTTAACTCAGAACCTTGATGGGAAGAAAGGAATCTGGAGAGTTTTATCGTCTTGGAACAAAATGCACAACATCTCTGAACACTTGTAAAAGACTAATTGTTGAAAGGCCTCACCGGGCAGGGCCACGTGGAAAACACGGTGGTATGATTAATTATCTGAGTAGCCTTTCAAACAACACAATGAACAGGGGAGAGACATGATAGAAGCAGGTGGCCAGGGGTTAGAATGATTCTGGGTCAACATAATCCAAGGTGTGAAATAAGCCGTTCTGTTGTCAGCTCTGCCGTTTGTTCATGCGTGGACTCCAGTCCTCACCCGTGAAAATCCCACTGGGTCTTAACAAGGAGTGCTTTGTCGGAGAAACAAAAACAATAGGAAGAGCGAAAAGAAATAAGACAGTAAGCTCTGAAATCTCAAGGGTAGAAATCCTTTTCTCTGCATGAGAAGCATACTTATTAAAACTGAGGAGTGTACAATGACATAGATAAAATCTTGTAGAGTCAAACCATCAGCCAAAAATTCATATGCTCTCTTTCTCTCTCACTGTCTCTCTCTCTGTCTCTGTCTCTCTCTCTCTGTGTCTCTCAGTTTCCATACATAGATTTATATATGAGATCTATAGACAGATAGATAGATAATAGATAGATATAGAGACACATATCCATCTCACAAAAAAAAATAAGAATTTAAAATTCAAAGTTAAATGATTACTAAGGCCTATGCAAACTCATTTAAATATTTATACATCATGATATTCATCTTTCATAGAGCTAGACTTTCTTTCTAGTTGCATTCCCTTTTAAAATCTATCCTGATATAATTCATGTTGAGTGCCTAAAACTCTATTGTTTTTCTAAGGAACTTGGTGATATGTTAGAACGCTCAAAGGGAAAAGGCAGGAATAGAAGTTCTTTTAGTTAAGAATCTGTGAACAGAGACAAAGCAATGGCATTCAGGAAAGAAAGCTACCACCAACGTCTTTAAAAATATGAGATTTCACAGACAAATAACCTATTATCTTACTTGTATGTAGGCTATAAAAGTCGATATCCAAATGTTGACCACACAGTGCTGGTTACCAATGGCCAGAGAGATGATGTGGGACGGCTTGTGTATGTAAGAAACATTGATTCTCAACTGTTAAGTTGTGCTTAAAAAGGAGAGAGAAGCTGTGAAGGATAGTTGTTAAGAGAGCAGTTATTCTTTATATCTCAGAATATTTTAAAAATGAAAGAAAAGATTTCAAATGTTTCTACCATAAGAAAATAATAAATTTTGAGTAGTTAATGTCTGCCCATATTTGAATATGACACAAAATGTACATGCATAAAACAACATATGGTATCCCATAGTGTGTGTAATTTTCATGCCACACACTAAAAGAAGACAGGAAACTCAGAGTATGACTTCTTAAGAAGGGTGCCACAAAGACAGGGTAAAAGTGAGAGAGGAGAATCGTGGATAAAAACTACGAAAATACATTTTAAATAATTAAACTGTCAAATAATACAAATACTAAAAATAAATGCAATATGGTTTTGCAAGGATGCATTTTCTCATTAATATTGTGCATACATGGAGACAAAACAGAGATAGCATCCACTTGTGGATAAAATATAATGTACAGGTGAAATTTTTCTCATGACTACTAGAGTAAATATTCATTTAATTTTTGATAACTTAAAATCCACTTCTCTACACCTATATTCCTGTTTTGGCATCTTACTGAAATGATAGAGCCTTCTTAACATTTACCAAAATAAATTTTATTCTATAAAAATTGCCTTCCAAATCTCCCAGATTTTCCAAAACATTTTATTTCTTGTTATTGATGTGTTTTATATGAGTGGTCAGTGCTGGACACGGTAGTTGGAATTAAAACTAGCCACATAACCTGATACCATTTCTCCAACAAGGCTGCCTAAAGCTTGAAAAGTTATGAGGTTTAAAGGGAATCCTATAACCTGTGAGTTTTCTCCATGAAGATTCTTGAGCTACTGCCCATTCTATTCATCATCAAGGGGTTTCAACTTTTATCTTACATTAACCACAATTTTTAAAACTTAAAATTTCATATTAATTAGCTGGTCAACTCAGAAACACATCTTTCCTAGTTTGGCACACTGGGTGTGTTCTAGGAATTCATTAGTGTGAGTGTGTCATCATTTCTGATAGCAGAGCAGTCATTGTGTGATACCGTATAAATAATGTTAACGTGTGAAGTGACTACCCTCATCTAAAAAATGCATATATATAGTCATTGTTTACTGTTTGAAGCTAAAATTCTCTCCACATTTTTAATGAAGTTGTTCCTTGTGTATGCATGATATGAATCATTATGGGGCTCTTCTATTTGTGTTTTCTTCTCTCTGGTTGTAGATGAGCTCAAGTCTCCTGGACAGGAGTAAGGCAGACTTCCTGGAGGCTATGGGTGGCTAACAACTGTGTGACTGATGTAAACCTCCTTAGACCAAGCCTCAGAAAGGATAGACTTGTTCTACCATGTTTATGCTCGTAGATTTCTCCTAGGCCATGGTTCCAGAAGATGGAGGAAACCAAAGTTCAGTGAAATACAAGGGATCCACTACAGAGGAGAGTACAAGTCACTGGGGACATAGAGCTTGCATTGTACCTCAGTCCTCAACACCAGCTCTGCTTTCTTTGTTATTCTCATCATCTCATTTGAATGGATAGCATGGAACTTGAGGGAGACCAGCTCCCTCTTTTTCACCCCAGGGTACTCTTGAGGAGGGAGAAGTGAGAAATGTGTAGATAGAAGTATAGAGGAGAGAGACAGTTAGAAAACAGAGGATAGCTCTTGAGAGGGCCTGGATCCTAATCCACCAGCCCCTTCTGTCTCTAAAGGACTTTTAAAGGAATGCCAAGGGGTGGAGCAAAAGACTTTCCCCCAGCACAGCCAAGTGCAGACCATCGCAGACACCTGGTGACCATGCATGTGGTCAAGACATCTACTAATGCAACCCTGCTGTGTAAAGCAAGCTCAGATCTCACTAGAAATCCTTCGTGGGCCCCCACAGGAACTATCCTAAGTCCTTGATTCAGTGCTTAGCTTATTAGGTCACTGGTAATGTGTGTTCATTACTGTTCCTCCATATGCATGTGTCTCATCCACTGCAATCATCTTAAGGTGAAAGCCCCACAACCGTGAGAATGAAAAGTAGTGTTTATACAACCCCAGACTTTAGTGATTCCATATTTAAACACCTTTGCTAACATTATAATGTGCATAGACTTGAATCCACTTATAAGTATTTACCGTTTCTTAGTTAATTCATGTTTACTATGTGTTTGTAGACTGCTTTCTGATCTTTAAGTAGCCATAGATATTTTCTTAGGACATTCTCATTCCATTTATTCAGTGTTCTTAATGTGTTGCTGTTATCTCTATCCAAAATCGTGTTGATGTCTAGCATGTGCAAAAGCTCCTATTAGGTGATAATCTATGCATGAAATCTTATAAAAACTTGAAAAAGTGGAGCTAGCTTCATGTAGGAAAGTACTTCTTTTAGTTAATTATAACACAGGCCAAGAGTTCTGCTGTTTTCAAGGTCTTGCAAGAGGGAATATCACTTAGTTAAGATTCAAAACCAAACACAATAGCATATTAGACTAACTTTCACGTTCTTTTGTGGGGAATGAAAATGATCCACAGAGAAGGGATTAATTCTCCTTTCCAACAACCTTTGTCTTTAGTCTCTCCTTCTTTTCCAATAAACATAACTGATCTAATAGTGCTTTCAATCCTTCTACAGAAATCAATAGTTTATGTTTTCCATTAATCCTTGAATTTGCTAGGGTTTTTAAAGTAATGAATTCAGAATTTATTTGAATTCCATAGCAACCATACAAGTATAAGTTGAAGTTGGGTGGCTCAAATGGGAAAGAAGATGTTCAGGTTTCACTCTTGTATCACATATTCTGTTATCTCCTAATGAATTTGAATTCGATTTGTTTGGCATATTTATTTCAAATTATTACCTCACATGCTCTTTCTAGCTAATTGGCATGTCAGTGTACTCACTTTTAGGATGCCTAAATAAAACTCCACAGGTTTGAGTGATTAAACAGAAGAAAATAATTTTACTTTTCTATGGATCACAAATAAAGGGTCAAAGTGAACAAGGGTTGGGGCTGGAGGGACAGCTCAGAGGTTAAGAATACCTGTTCTTGAAGAAGGCCAGTGTTTAGTTCCCAGTACTTCCCACCTCCAAGCTCACAAAAACCTGTGACTCCAGTTCAAGGAGATTTTGTACCCTCTTCAGGAAGAAGAGGACTACAACTAAGGCTGTTGAGTTTCTATTTGTGTAAAAAGGAAGGTACCTCTGGAGACTTTGAAGGGTTTCAAAAAGAAAGTAAATTTGATCTTCATTTTAAACAGTTCAAGTTTGATGTAGACAAAGAAAAGAAGGTATTTTCTTATGTCAGAGACTATTTTGACTACTTGAGTGACATAAATTGAGTATGAAAAGCCCTGGTTCTGGGGCAATGAACAAAAGAATGTGCTGTAGCTAGGAAGCAGAAATTATGGATGTCAAGAAGAAGGCATTAGCAATTATGTGTCCATCAAGTGATGAACTTAATACCTTGGAACCTAAGTCAAGGAGAAAGAGCTGCTAGAGTTAGCAAATAATTCAGCAGAATTTAAGGTACAAAAGAAATGTCACTCACACAAGAGAGACAGTATTTGAAAGAACTAAGATCTCCTACATTTAAAAGTTAGGTTGAAAATAAGTCAATGAAGTTGAATAATAATAGTAACAAAAATAAAAGTCCCTATGAGAATCCAGCACTACTCGAATTTAGAATATTTAAGAAATTGACTTCTTGAAGCAGAGGTATTACACTTTCTTGGATGTGATATTTCTCTATAACAAAATTTTAAAACTAATGAAATGCTCACAAGTTTAAAAAGAGTGACAGATCTCCAGTGATTGTGTGCATGTGTGTGTGTGTATGTGTGTAGTATAACACAAAATTTATACTCAGATTTATATTAAATCTATAAATGGAAAAGTCAATTTAGAGAGTTTTTTATTTAAAATGTGATAGAAATACATGATAAAATTTCTCTTAAAAAGGATGCCACTTCACCAATAACATTAATGCTAGAAAAGATTTGGTGTCTGGTGCAGACATTATGAACAGGAGGCTAAGATCCCACATTAGACAAACAATCCACGAGGAATGGATTCTATTCCTATTCTCAGGAAAACTGAAAAATTGCAGTAAATGTCATTTGGAAACCAAGAATACACCTAGGAAGGAGCAACTAGAATGGTTAATTTAAAAATAGTGGCCCTTAAAGACATATTCTACTTTGTAACATTCTTGTAACTATATAAACTAGAAGTCACCAGTCTCAGAGGTGAATATGTTCAATTGTTGTGCTATTGAATCCCAGTAACCCAGAAGTTGTAACTTCAGTAGATTGATTGCACATGTTGCAGTTTTGAACTAAAGTCCTCATTGTTGTTGCAAATGGACAAGATGCCCATGGTCAGAAATGATGTTCTAATGTGAGGAAAAGTTTATGGGCCCCTAAATGGAAAACTAGGCAGAGCCAATATAGTAGAAGCCATAATCTTATCTGACCTCCAGAGTCACGAGAGTCTTGCTTACAAATGATACTACAAAATGCAAGACAGGCACCAGAAGGACTGAGCTCCATGATCTCTGTGGGGTTAAGCAGGTGACCATATTATTCATCTAAATAAAGAAAGAGAGGAACAAAAATACAAGCCAAGACAGACTACAGAATAAAGAATTTAAGTGAAGGTTTACACAAAGTTATTTCAAAATTCTAGCTCAAAAGGAGAGAGGAAAATCTAGGGTTCACTGAGAAAAAGAATATGTTGGCCCTAGCATTCCTATTCACACTTTCATTGCTAGTACTCAGCACCTTTTTAACTTTTTCCTCTTCTGACTATGGCCTTGCTCATTGGAAATATATTTACCTAATCTCATTTGTAGTATTTGACATCTCATCTCCAGTCAATAAAAATAATACATATATGCATATAAAAACACATACACATTTTTAAGTAGGGAACTTGTTACCAAGTTAGAACAATGAGTTAAGCTTGCATTGGCTCAACAAAATAAATATAATTTCAAGTTTAATGATTTAAAGTATTTTCTTCATAGCTATGTGTTGATCTTGCAATGCTGCAGGCAGAAAAGAAAAAAAATAAAAAAAAGAAAGAATTTGGAATACAAATAACCCTTTAAAATAAAAGTCAAGCTTTATTTTCCTACTTCAAAGGCTATTTTATAATGTAGGTGAATGAGCAGCATATGTAATTTTGTCATTTTAGAAGACCAATGAGTGTAAATGGAGTTATCCTATCTCCTATCACTTAAGAAAAAATAATTTAATAGATTTGATTATAATGAAACATCAAATATGTCCACTCTGTTAGCATACTTCTTCTACAAATGCATCCAATTTCCCATGGTGACTTCCTAAAAGTAAACAGTGGTTCTCTTGGAACGAAGAAGATATCATGACTTAAGCCAGAGCCCCTTTTATCACTCTGTGGGCTTTACCTGGGACTCTTAGGCAGTGGCTTTCTTCTGGAAAGGTGTGACAAGCTCAGAACAAAAGACCGCATGCAACTGACTAAATAATTCATTTACAGTATTTCTGATAAAAATTCAAGGAATCCACAGCTTCATAATTATATGTCAGCAACTACAGTATACTTTTGACTGCCTAAGAAGCTACCTTTTCCTCTGACATAGTCCTTTGGCTAGGACTAAAGAGTCAACTTAACTGCCCATGGGATATTTCTCATTCACAGTGAAGAGGCATTAGCAGAATTGCTGAGACTTCGTTGGTGCTAGTTACAGGAAGGCAATGTTCAGAAATATGCATTTGATGCTTTATGAAGTATGACCTCACAGAGCTTCAGGGTACTCGCTTTGCACTCGCAACAGTATGTGAGCAGAAGGAAGAGAAAAATAGGACCAGTCATCTTGCCCCATTAGATATTATTCAGTAGCCCATATCACTGATTAACTAGCTGTCAAATTCTATCGAAGTAGGACCAGACTTGCCTGCTTCAAGAGGAAAATCACAAAGTCTGTCAGATGAGATAAACAAGTTTATGAGACAAGTAGAATTGATTGCATTGTTTCTGGCAAATATAATACTGGTAAATTTCCTGGTGCAACAACAACAAAATTCTGACATTTTTTTCTTCCATCTCTATTGCCGGCAGTATTCCAACAATCCTGTGCTACAAACTTAAAAGAAGCACATTGACCCTCAGCTCCTCCTAAGGGGTGGCACAACATTTAAGGGGGAAAAAAGACTTTCTTGTACTGAAAAATCATGAAATAGGAGCCAAAGCAATTTTTTTGTTGTTTTCTTGCCTAAGTCAAATCAGCCTAACATTTGAGGGTTTTGTCTTGTAAGTCTCACAATTCCATCAGATTGATCATGTCCACAAAGCTGAAAATTATTGCAAAGTGCTTCTAATTTGCAAAAAGATGTTATTCTTTTTTTGAAATGATATTTTTCTGTATGATTTAAAATTAAGGTGAAACAGATTTATAATTCATGAAAGGATTATTCTCATCCTATCATTGATTTTAGTATCTTCTTTAATTATTTACATGTAGAATATGTATATGTTTAGTAATCAAGTGCTTTGAAAAGGGTGGTACTGGAACAAGAAATTTCTACACTTATAGAAGTGTTGCCATCTGGAATGTTTAAGAGAAATCTTACTCAAGGTTTCATACTGAAAACTGCATTCGTAATATCATATTTTTCTGCCGTACCTAATAAACTAGACATTAATGGAATTCATTACAAAAATGGAAAAAGACTACTTAGATTTGAAACAGGAAAAACATCATAAATCTCTTGGCACTGGGTTAAAAACAAATAAAGAGCCCCATAGCAAGTATGCAATTTGAGGAAAACAAGGAAACATTGACTCATTAAGTCAAACTGAAGCGATATTAAAATATTTAATTATCATCTACCCTATAGCCTCTACTATGTAAACACTTCTCAGCTACCTTCCTATTTCTGTGAGAACCAGGGTTGCATGTACTGCCTCCTCTTCTCAGCTTGCCAATGATTCCTCACATCATTCAAAGTTGGATGTTATGTGTCTATCCCTGCACCCCCACTCCCTACATACTAAAATGCTTGTGGATCCAGGAAGGCACGGAGTCTTCAGCAGCTTTTACTTTTTTGTCCTCCTAATACCACGCTGTGGCTCTCCCTACTCTAAGCCTCTGCCTTCTGTTCCACTCCCACCATTCAATGTCACATAGAATGGTTGTCTGGTTTTGCTTCTTCAGCATATACTCAGGCTCATCTCATGGTAGCACTTACACTGCTCACAAGAATCTGATTATTTCTGTTTCCAGAATTCAGCAAATTATTTTCTAACCAATATTATATATGTATTTATAAGCACATATCAATTTTCCTCAAATATTTTTCACTCTTCTCATATAGCTAACTACTATTTGTTTTAATTTTTCATTTCTTCTGGCTGGGCCTCAATATATAGCCCAGAGTGGCCCCCAACTCTTCATCCTTTTACTTAGTCTCCTAAGTTCTATGGTTATATGCATCTACAAGCACAATTAGTTTAAGGTCAGTTTAAATGAATAATAGAAAGAGAAAACTCTCATGAATCAGAACTTGAAATTAAATGCTACCCTGTTATTACATTCACTCATGAACATTCTGGGAGCAGTCCAGGAAACATACCTTTATTCATTTCTATACACTCAGCACCTATCCACTTACTTAGTAGGCATAAAAAATGTTAAGCTGTGTGTCAAGAATTAAAGATTTTTACTCTTAAGGAAATGTGATTCTAATCATGGATATAAACTTTGAAATATTAAAAACAATACACTACACCACACTAATAGGAAATAAATAGAGTTCTTTCTGCCCCATACATGGTATAAAATCCAAAATAGAAACTAAATGACAAATGTGAATCAGCATGGTAAGAGGACTAGCAATAAAAAGAGTTCAGACAAATGCAAATAGAAGACCCTGGAGCCAGTGGGAAGCCCGCATGAAAAAAAATTAAAGCACAATCTTGAGATACCAATAGACAACAAAAAATTAAAAGAGGAGTTATAAACAATCAAGACAAATGAAAATATAGCATAAATGCATGAATGAATGAGATACACAAAAGTAGTATTGATGAGAGAGGGTCATGGCATCAAAGTTAGCACTATATTAAAGTTGGAGCATGGACTTACCTAAAATTACACATCAAAGAAATAAGAAGAGGGAAAACTTAATATAGATTTATACATAAATAAATAATGTAGATGATAGAAAAAATAGTAAGTTCAATAAGATAAAGTTTTTTAAAATATCAATAAATTTGCAAATCGCTAACTAAAATCACGTGAAAGAGAAAAAGCCATGCATTCAGCATTTAAGAGGCAGAGGCAGGAAGAGGATCTTGAGCAAAACCAGAAAGGAAGGATGACTGGAAGGCAGGAAGGCAAGAAGGAAGGGAGGAAGGAAAGAGAGAAGGAGGGGAGAGAGGTTGGGAAGAAAGAAGAAGACGTGTAGGAAAGATGCGAGCAAGGAAGGAAGGAAGGGAGCAGGTGAGCAATAAATGAAAGGAGGCAGGGAGAGAAAAGAGGGAGGAAGGAAAAACTCACATAAAATTATAACTCCAAGTGAAAGGCATACAACCAAAGTCACTTCATTCCCCAGCAAGTTGGTGGTACTGGAAATCAGATCTTACTACAGAAAAATAGCACATAATAGCTAACACTTCAAAACAAAAGAACTTCATTTTTTTCTTAAACGGTTTGTTGCTTTAGTTTTCTTTGATATAATGTTTAATATCTTAAGATATTAAATAAGTATATTCTATTCATGATAGCTCCAAAGGAAAAAAGTGAATGCATTCATTGTCAATTCACAATAAAAAAAAACTGAAAGAAAAACATGTAAAAATTATTTTGACGAGATCACCTTAGAAAGAATTGATAGGCAGAAAAAGAGACAAGTAAATAAACAAGTGTATTAAATACAATGTGCAAGTAAACAGACAAGAAATTCCTGCATTTTTCCTAATAATATCATGGAAGTGTGCAAGCTCTGCTTCTGAACTACCAAGACATTTGTGTGATCCTTCTCCTGGCTCCTTTTCTCTCTATGTGTGGAATCTCTTAATTTTTTAATCTCCTTTTGTAACTATATTAGGGTCAATATGAATGCTAACATTTTTCAAGTTAATAGCATAATAACGAACACTTACCAGGCAAGCAATCTTCTATAGTCAATACAATGAATATTAAAAGCAGTTTATTTCACTTCTCCCACATCCAGAGGAGGGGGAGCAGTGGGAAACAAAAATCAAAACAAACAAATTAAAAAAATTAAAAGACAAATCAAAATAAACCAAAAGACACACACACACACACACACACACACACACACACACACACACACACACTGCAATTCATTTTGTATTGGTCAGCTACTCCTAGCCATGGGGTCTGACCTGAAGTGTGGTCAATGCACACAGTAACACTCCTCTGGAGAAAACTGATTTTTGCTTTGCCAACAGGTATCATTTGCAAATAGCTTCTTGATAAGGAATTTTGTGTACCTCTTCCTAGTGCTGAAATGTTGTCTTGTTTGAACCTGTGCAGGTGCTGTGGGATGGTCTGTATGTCAAATTGCTCTGATTGATCAATAAATAAAACACTGATTGGCCAGTGGCCAGGCAGGAAGTAAAGGTGGGACTAACAGAGAGGAGAATGGAGAAAACAGGAAGGTGGAAGAAGTCACTGCCAGCCGCCGTCATGACAAGAAGCATGTGAAGATGCCGGTAAGCCACGAGCCACATGGCAAGATACAGATTTATAAAAATGGATTAATTTAAGATATAAGCACAGTTAGCAAGAAGCCTGCCACAGCCATACAGTTCGTAAGCAATATAAGTAAGTCTCTGTGTTTACTTGGTTAGGTCTGAGCGGCTGTGGGACTGGCTGGTGACAGAGATTTGTCCTGACTATGGTCCAGGCAGGAAAACTCTAGCTACAAAGTGCAGGTCTTGTGTATGTTGTCACAGTCTCTATGAATTCATATATGTATCAGCCCTGTTGTCTGTGGATGATGCTGTTTCTTTGGAATCTTCTACATTTTTTTCCTGCCTCCTCTTCCAAGTAGATCCATAATCTGTTGGGGATGGGATCTTAAAAAAGACATCCTATTTAGGGATAAGGGTTCCAAAGACTATAATTCTCTCCGTATTGTCCAGTTGTGAGTCTCTTTGTTAATTGCTATCTAGTATAAGAAGAAGCTTCCTTAGTGAGAATTGAGCCATGTTCTGACCTAAGATTAGAGCAATATTTCACGAGGAGTCATTTTATTGCTATATTCCTTTAGTAGAATAATATTAGTAGGTGTTTTCCTTGTCCCATAAACTATCTAGTCTCAGGCTCTTGGCCATTTTGTGAGTATCATATATGGGTTCCATGTAGTAGAATTTGCCCTAAATCCAATAAAAAAAAAAAAAACGGTTGGTTACTCCCATAATATTTCTGTCATTATTGTGCCAATATGTCTTGCAGGCAGGTCTCAGTTATAGTTTTCAGGGTTAGTAGCTGAGTGATATCGATATTTTTTTCTCCTCCAATAGTATTCAAAGTACCATCCAGCACCATGAACATTAATCAAGAAGGGTGAAGCTTCTAGTTGAGTATTTTGAAATAGAAACTTTTTCCCATAAAATACTGCTGTGACCTAAGGAAGTTTGGGGGCACTTATGACAAAGATGTATCCTGATGTTTCTTACATCAACATGTTGCCTTGCAAAGAGAGCCTCTGCGGACATTCGTTTTGCCACACATAGCTAAATGATAACCCAGTATTTCTCAAGCTAGAGTATACTTTCTAAATCCTTATGTGGTGACTGAAATTGAGAAATGAGTCTAGCACATGGTTCATTAGTTTTATGCATTTTAGTAACTGAGTACAGACATGTTTTGCAAAACCCTGAAGAATTTTACTCTTTATAAGAGATACAATCTTTTCCTCTTTTTCTAATACAAATGTCCAACCCTTGATTCCAACGCATCAGGTGATTTACAAATTAAATACTCCCTCAAACATCCAGATATAAAATTGAATTATTTAACTGTTGTTGAATTGTCTCTGTGATCTATGTAATCTCTTTTATTTCTAAAATTGTATTTCTGGTATGTATGATCTGAAAGAGGAGCAAATTTCTGGAGTTGCTAGTTCAAGATGTGCAAAGAGCGTAGTTACATTAGAATAAACTAAAACTCATTTATCTAAGGGCCAAGGAACTGGGCAAACACAGCCATTTATATTATTTCACTAGAGAAAATGAGTTACTAGGTAAACTTTGAAAAGACAATTAAAGTACAATATTCTAATGTGAGATGACTTGTATATAAAGTGTGTCCTGGAGTTGGTTTCATCTCTCACAGCTTGTTACAGGGACTTACACATTTGGTTTCAAGAAATGTTAAATTGCTAAATAACAATGAGGAAAATTCTGTGGACTTTTATACTAGACAAAAATTACATGCATTTTTGTTGGTAGGTACATTAGTAAATACCATTTTCTGAAAATATCTCTCATCTGAATATTTATAAGATCAAAAATGTATTTTAGTAAATATGGTACTAGGCAATTAAATTTCCAAATACCAATACTTTATCACAGAATTTTAGCTAATGAAGATTTTTCCATTGATTAACATGTTTATTAAAATGTACTTAATAATCAGTTGAAATAGGGATTAAAAGACAAACACTATATCTGGAGATCCCACGTAGCATAGCTCCTATTTACAATTGAAGAGTGTTTCCTTGATTTGAGTTGGAGAGTCTTCCAGCTTAGCAAAAATGGAAGGAAGAGAGATGTAACTGCAGAACACCCTGGGAAGGGCTGTATAAATTTGTAACCTGAGAAACTGCATCACAGTATTCCTGGAAATGCTTCACTACTTGTTAGAGCTGTTTCACAGTTCTGAAATGCAGCCTTATGGCTTAACAGAGGCTGGGATGAAACAGTTGCAAAGCCACACTCTACCCTATTAAACTTTCTCTTGTATAATTTTTGGGTATCTTTTTATCTTTCCTTAAGATCCATGTTTTACATCCTTTCAGAAGGAAGGACTTTCTTTTACCATCCTGTCCTTTCAAAGAAAGACCGACCAGTTTTTGTCTGTGTATTACACATTCAAATACAGTTGTGTTAAGTGCCGATCCTCAGTCACTGACAACAGGGCACAGAACGACAAAATCAGGATCTGATCTATGTCAGAGAAAAACAATAAATGAAGTTCGTTTATTTTCTTCTCAAAAATAATTAAAATAATAACATTAATAACAAGATGTTATAATTGTTTGGAGGTTTTAAGAAGCTTGAACGTGAGGGTGATCTGGCTGTAACATCTGTTATCCGATTAATTGCCAGGGTTGATTAGGCTGATCTGTCTGGCCAGGTGGGTGTCCCCTCCCTCCCTCACCACTCCACATACATCCCTCCTGAAGCTGCGCTCTTGGTTGAAGAGAACGACCTTCCCCAAATAGAAGAGGACCAAGTCTTTGGTCAAGGGTATACAAGTAGCTGTGCTCCCCTGTTAGAACCTCCAAACAAGCTCTCAAGAAGCTTGATTAAAGAAGAGCTAAGAAATATTTTAATTTCAAGACTATGAAGTATTGTCTCTTTTGGAATGTTACACTAGATCTGATATAAATTTTTTTTCAAAAATTTTAGGAATAAATTTAGTTTAATACAGTAATAAAGCACCATACATTAAGCTTGTGACCTATCAACATCTAATGATATGTCAGATAAGCCTTGGCAAGCTAATCAATATCTTCCTATAACTTCATTTTCAGTGATTATACTTTATTACTAGCTTCAAACTTTTACATGTGAGTATATGACAGGGAATCTACACCAACAAAATCTCAACAATAAACAGATTTTTTTGAAGGATCCAAAAATGTTACAAATTCAGAAAGCAGCCAATCTAATGATCTAAATGTGTATATGAAACTGCAATATTAAATAATGAGAAGGATTCCGCTGTGCCTAAAACCTTAAGAGACTTCTTCTGTAGGATCATACATTACGTGAAGCAATGGGAGCCATAGCAGGTTAGGGAGAAACGGCTGTGTTAAGAGACTTTACATTATCCCATCACTTTACTGGTTGATCAAAGTATACTTGTATTAGTGTTACACTGCTCTTGTAAGTAGGAAAACAATCTCTTACATATACTTCTATGTACATTCCTTAAATTTAATTTAGATATTAATTAATAAATTGGACACAGATACAACATGGAAAGAGCTTGGGGTACTGACCCATAGTTTGAAGGAGTATCATCCACTTAAAAAGCAAGTTACTTTTAACTTCTTGTCATCAAAATAAAAACAAACATTTCCTAAAGTAGGCCACAGAAACTTCTCAGTTTCTTCTTTCATAGTACTTCAGTAAGCTACACCAATCAGTTATTGGGGTTCTATTCAAATGGCAATAGAAATTTTTTCAAATAATACAAGTGAATTTTTTTTCTTTCTAAAATATTGTTGATAATATGTGAAAGATAGACTGCAAGTGAATAAGAGCAGGGGAACCAGAGAATTAGAGAATTGGAGACTAGAGAAGAGCTGTCAGGGTCTCGCTATGGTCATGGTCATAGCAGAAGGGAAGTAACTACACGATACACTGAGACCAAATCCTTCAGATTTTTCTGATATATCGACGAAATGAAAAAGTAGACTTTCAAGGTTGGAAATGATTTCTTTTGAATGTGTCTAAGACGTGTCGTCTTCCTGAAACTTTTGCAGCAAGCAAAGCCTGTGAGCTTTTTATGTTAATCTCCTCACTGCCATCTGCCTCCTGTGGTTTCCCTTTCTTCCTTCTCTTGACTTACATAGGATTCTATCTCTTTTATCCTTTTGGCTCCTTTTATTCTCCATAGTCTCTGTCATGGGTCACTCTAGAAATACTTCAACTGCCCTGTCCATGTTACCATTGCTGCCACTGTTGGGATTTCTGCTGCCACCATTGTCCCAGTTCCTACAATGAGAAGCGTCCTAGCTATGGGAGCCACTGATGTTGCAATTCCTTTTATTCTTACCACCTCACCCTCCCTACCCATGATAAAGGTCACAAATAAGTAAGGAAAAACAATTCAGAAAATGACTTTTATTATATCTAATTTTTTAATGCATAGGAGAACGCTCCTGGGTGGATTTAAAATGTGTGTAACGTAAGTACCTTAATTTAGACGGGCCAAAAATAAGATGTAATATGGGTGTGGCATGAAAATATAGAGTTTTAATTTGCATCAATCACACCACAACTTCCATTTCAACTAAGTACAAAGATAGGATCACAAACCAGGCATTTACTGCTTTAATGAAGTTTTAAAGAGAAGACTTGCATGGGATTATTAAGTTCAGGTTAATTAGTTTGAGGGAACCTAATGACATTCAGGATAAGAAATTTATCATTGTACTATGTCAAATCATGACAGCTTACTCCTGTAATTTTAAAAGATGTGTCTTGGGTGCTTCCAAAGGGATTGAGTAGAAAAGAAAATCATTAAGACAGGTAGAAAAAGTTGTATGAAATGTAGTTTGCTGCTTTCCTTGATTCAAAAAAATCTACATCAAAATCTAGGTGTACTATCAGTTGTCATGGGAATCAGACTTCAATGTTGCCTGTTCTGAACCTGCTCCTTTTTCATACTTCTAGCTAAATAAAATGAGTTACTAAGTACAAATTAATATGAAGAAACATTGGGTCTTATAAAGAAATAGTTGTAATATAGTCTTTACAATGGCAGGATGGAGGGTTAAGAAAAGGAGTGTAAGTAACTGAATGGTTCATATTGAGTAATTTATTGTCACCTTGACAGGGTATAAAATTACCATGAAAACAAATCTCAGGGCATGTCTATGAGAGATTTTCTAGACTAAGTTCAGTGAAGGGATAAGACCCACATTCCATGTAGGTAGTATCATTCCCTAGGCTAATATCGTGAACTTCATAAAAATAATAGTTACCCAAGAATGAGCATTCTTCCATAGCTGTTTTCTGACTATGGATACGATATAAATATCCAGGTTCTCAGTTCTGCAGCCATGTTTTCTTTGACATGATAGACTGTACACCTCTGAACATTTGTGTCTGAGCAAACCCATCTTGCTTCCTGTCAGATATGTCAGCAGTGAGAAAGATAATTAATATAATATGCAAGGATGAGTATAGACTTCTTAAGGGGAAGATGGCATTGTTGGAACTGGGAAGGTTCATTATGGAATGAATTTAATGTAGAGAATTATGCAGGAGTCAAGTCAGAGATGAGGCAGAATAGTTCAGAAATAGAGGAACATTTTCCCAGATTAGGATTAATTCTCGTTTTCTGACCTCACATGCACTTCAAATGCGTCAGCGCTTCAGGTACAAGATGGGAGCAAAAAGCTTGGCACAAGGATTTGCAGATGCCAATAGAATGAAGCAAAGGCCAGTTGCAGTCTTCTTAGTCACCAATGTCCCTGTTAGCTGATTGTGAGTGACCATGTTGTTGATCTTACATGATATCCTGATGAATTGTAGCTCTGCCGTTATGTCAGCCTCTGGTCACTGTGTGGCTTTCTTTGTTCCCTATGTTTGTCTAGTCTACTCAACATCTATAAAAGAAGAGTCAAAAAAATTGCAAGTAGTCCGGGCAGTGGGAGCACAAGCCTTTAATCCCAGCACTCTGGAGGGAGAGGCAGGCGGATCTCTGTGAGTTCAAGGCCAGCTTGGTCTACAAAGCAAGTTCCAGGAAAGGTGCAAAGCTACACAGAGAAACCCTGTCTTGAAAAACAAAAACAAAAGTTGCAAGTAAAACAGAGCTGATTTAAAAACTCACTAGCTTCAGAATCATAAAGAATCATTTTCAAATAGAGTTTGTGTGGTTTTAAAAATCACAGTCTCTAGGTCAGTAACTTCATCTATATAAAATATATAAAATAATATACTAAATAAAAAGTGCCTGAATAAGTTTGTCACAATAATTAACATAAATCTCAAGGGATTTTGTTGTTGTTGTTGTTTTAGATTTACTTGGGCACAAATATGGTGTTTTGAATAAGTATTCATTGTATTATGGCTAAATCAAGCAAATTAACATATCACGTGTCTTACATTATAGTAACTTTCAATAACATAATGCATTGTTGTTTGTGGTGGTATTGTGTTCCCCAAAATATTGTGTACCTTAATAAACTTATCTGGGGTCAGAGACAGAACAGCCACAATATTAAACATGAGGATAGGCAGTGGTAGCACACGCCTTTAATCCTAGCATTCCAGAGACAGAAATCCCTCTGGATTTCTGTGAGTTCAAGGCCACATTGGAAACGGCCAGGGATGGTGACACCCGCCTTTAATCCCAGGGAGTGGTGGTAGAGAGCAGAAAGGTATATAAGGCGTGAAGAAACTCGAGGCATTTGGCCTGGGTAGGCATTTGGCCTGGAGAAGCATTTGGGCTGGTTAAGCGTTCAGGCTTCTAGCAGCAGTTCAGCTGAGAGTCATTCGGATATGAGGACATAGAGGCTTCCAGTCTGAGGAAGCAAGACCAGCTGAGGAACCAGCGAGGTGAGATAGCTGTGGCTTATTCTGTGTCTCTGACCTTCCAGTGTTCACCCCAATACCCAGCTCAGGTTTGATTTTATTAATAAGACTTTTAAGATTCATGCTACAGTTGTTATTCACTATAATTATATAAAAATGTTATTACATTCATCTAGTGTGTGTGTGTGTGTGTGTGTGTGTGTGTGTGTCTATGTACTGGAAAATGGGGAAAGGTTTGCATGCTACGTCATGCTTGTGGAAGCCAGGCATCAACTTGCAGAAATTGGTCCTGGGAATTGAACTCCTATTTTATGTCTTGAAAGCAAGCAGATTTACCCACTAAGTCATCTCTCTGGCCATAGCATCTTAAATTTACCCCCCCCCCCCCCCCCCCCCCCCCGTCTACCTAAATTTTGAATCCTTTGACAATCATCTATCCAAATACATCCCATTGCTATAGACCCCGGTGACTATCATTCTGCTCTCTGCTTTTAGGAGTTCAACTTTTCAACTTTGTGTTTAGATGCCCACACAAGGAAGAACATGCTGTGTTGTTGTTTGTTTTTTCTCTTTTGCTCTTTGGGGGCCCTGTCACCAAGCTTCCAAATAAATCACACATGGAGGCTTATTCTTACTTATAAATACCTGGCCTTAGCTTGACATTTTCTTAACTTTAAATTAGCCCCATCTAGCTTTTGCCTTTGGGCATTTCCTGTGCTCTTACTTCTGTAAGTCTTACTCTTATTCCGTGGCTTGCTGTGTAGCTGAGTGACGGGCCCTGAAGTCCTCCTCCTTTTCTGGCTATTACTTCTCTCTCCTCCCAGATTTCTCCTTCTGTATATTCTCTCTGCCTGCCATCCCTGCCTATTTCTCACTCCTGCCTCGCTATTGGCCATTCAGGTCATGATTAGACCATCAGGTGTTTTAGACAGGCACAGTAACACAGCTTCACAGAGTTAAACAAATGCAACATAAACAAAAGTAACACACATTAAAGTACTATTCTACAATATTACCTTGTTTCATTCAATATATGTTGTTCAGGTTTATCTATGTAAAAATGTTTTCTTTCTTTTTAAAGATTCTCCATTATTTGCTTATGCGTATACACATTTTCTTCATCCATTACTCCGTTGAAAAACACTTGGGGATTTTCATCTCTGGGCTGTTGTGAATAATACTGCAATTTAAATGACAATCTGTCCGTCTCTATAACACACTGATTTCATTTCCTTTGGGCATATACCCAGAAGTAGAATGGCTAGATCAAATGCCAATTCTACTTTTATCTTCTTAAATAATGATAGAATATGTTGTAGAGCAATTATGTTCTCAGCAAATCTGAATAGGCAATACAGAGGTTTTCCATGCCCTCATATATGCAAAGTTTCTCCTTCATTATTTGATGTGTTAATTGTCTTAAGAAATAAAAATGCATGATACCACAGTCGCATTCAGTAATTGATAATGGAAGATTATTCTTTATTTCCCATTGTGTAAACTATATGGGAAAAATACACAATGATGTACATGGCGGTTCAAGCTGATTCTTAAAGAAGACAAATATTCATGGTCTTTCCCATCAGGATTCTTTTCAAGCAGTAACTTTCTAAAATTACATATTTTTGGGAAAAGGAAATAGCATCAATTGCATACTTAACTAAATGACTAACTCTCAGTTTTACCATAAGCAATCCAAGGCTTGAAATTAAGGGGAATTGTAAAGAATTTAAAAGTATGGTTTATAAACTTTTCAAAGGGAAACATTTATTTTGACTTACTCTTCAAAACTTAACTCAGCCTACCAGCAGCATTAAGTGATGATAATAAACCTTTGCTAGTTACACAGTTTAAATACTCCTTCTACCTTCAGCTTGCCAAAGATACCAGTCCACATGGTGCTTGTTTCTGATGAGTGCAATGTCAGCAAGCATCTACTGATAGTATTCAGTGGCACAATACAAAATGAATCCCTTGCAATAAACCCTTTATAGTAGTCCAGCCTGAGAACAATGGCAAAAGTTCTGTTGCTAACATGTTTTATATGTTATGTTCAACAAAATGTACATTACAGACCACAATCATGTTAGAAATGTTTCTAGCAAAATACAGTGAATTATCATAGGTGGTGGGCTCCAAAAAGCCTGCTCATGCACCAGAGATGGATTCTGACCCTATTGCCAGGGGACCCAGATCAAGCTACACAACTGTCTCGCTGTACAGAGGGCCTAGTCCGGTCCTATGCAGGCTCCACAGCTGTTGATATAAATTTCATGAGTTCCCACTAGTTTGGTTTGGTTGTCTCTGTAAGTTTCCCCATCATGATCTTGATGCCCCTTGGTCATAGAATCCCTCTTCTCTCTCTTCGATCCAGACTCCTGGAGCTCAGCCTGGTGTTTGGCTGTGGTTCTCTGCATTTGCTTCCATCAGTTACTAAAGAAAGGCTTTATGAAGACAGTTAGGGTATTCACTGATCTGATTACTGGGGTAAGCCAGTTCAGGCACCCTCTCCACTATTGCTCGTAGTCTAAGCTGGGGTCATCCTTGGGGATTCCTGGGAACTTCCCTAGCACCAGGTTTCTCCCTAACCACATGATGTCTCCCTCTATCATGGTATCTCTTTCACAACTCTCCCACTCCATCCCTGAGGCAGAGGGAGGGTCTTGGACCTGCCTCTATTAATGTACCTCCCTATGGGAGGCCTTATCTATACAATTAATTAGTAACATTTCTTTCCATATAGGATACCTAAACATAATTTTAGGTCATAATCTTGAAATTCATATGGAAAACCATATGTATTTAATTGATATTTGGAAAAATTTTTGTTTATCTTCTCCACTAGAATAAGCCAACTTAACTATTTCAGTAATGATGGTTCTAACATGGACTAGTATGAAAATGTAATGAATTGTCTTTGGGAAGTATATTTATAACCCAAGCTTTTATGACTTTAGTTTTTAAAATGTAAAGACATACATATGGCTTTAAAATGCTGTCATTTTCCCTACACCATCCAGCCACACACTACATTATATATTGCTGCAAAGATAAACAGTTCTGTAAAGCATTGAATAAATAAGTTAACAGTGAAAGAGCTGCTGGGTATAAAGGGGGAGTTGGGATCTGTGACAAGGCCAGAAGGACACTGTACTAGCCAGATTCTAAAGTAGAATTCTCATCTACATTTAGAGAGCCTGGCAGAGGAGCAAAGGCTGATGAGAGTTAAGAAAATTGTGGTCTCAGCCATGCCATCTTGCCAGGGTTGTTTAGGCAAGAGAGGCCTCCAGGCTTGAATACCATAAAGCTGGAGGAACAAAGGAGTATCTTGAGAATGGGACCTAGTTAGTGACTGCATGCTATAAACAAACATATTACCTCAAAGAAATATTCTTCATCGTTTCCAGTATGAAATTCTTTGATCAATGTGGCTTTGGAAGACACTGTGATTGGCTGTGGACAGAATTTATAGCCCTGTACTATTTTATTACTGGTTTTCTGTTTGAGTTACTCCCTTGGATGCAAATGAAGAACACTCTGCCATCCACTGTGACACAAGGATTGGTTATGAAATGTCTCTGTACATAATCCCAGTGCCTGTCAAAGGATAACTCTAATAGCTTGGTGTTTCCCTTTCTACACATACTCATTTCATGTAATTAGTGATAGCTTCTGAATAAACTGAAGTACCCTGATATTAAAACATATGTGGCCAGTATGTATGTCTAGTCAAGCAGACTTCTCCTCCCACCCAGCTCCATATAAAGCACAAGATGAGGAAGTCAGAACCAGAACAGCACCACAGAGAACTTCCAGACACACCCAGATCCAAGCCCATGCTGAACTGAAATACGTCATGTAAATTCATCCAGTTAGGTCACAAATAATAGAGTTTTTGAGGAGGGGTGATGGATCATTTGGTTACCTCTTGATGACACACAGTGGCAGCTTCTCACAGAAGATACTAGAGTCAGAAGGTGTCTGTGCATTTCCTAGAATTATCTTAGTGACTTTTAGAAGATTATTCATACACTTTTCTATTTTGACTAGTCCATTTATAAAAGGAAGTAAAAAATAATACCAACAAAATAATATATAAGTTTTATGACATCATAAACACATGCTGCTTAGAAAAATATTTGACTGTAAGAAACTGATAGTTTCTTAAGTATTGTTATTTAGAAATACTGAATCACTACATCATGAATTTACATTGCAATTCATAACAGTAGCAAAATTACAATTATGAAGTAGCAACAAAATAATTTTATGGTTGGGGTCATCACAACATGGAAAATTCTATTAAAGACTCACACAACATTAGGTAAGTTGAGAACCACTCTCAGAGTAATGAGGGTTTTCAAATTATGATCTATTTGGCTAGAAAACATTTTAGGAGTGAACAATGTCACTTTAGAGTGTCAAGATTATTAAACAATACACATGAAGCTGTCAGTAGAGTTGTGGAACAGGGTGTTCTTAGTGAATGTTGTCTTAAAGTAGAATTTGTAGGAACTGGGAAATAAGGATAAGAATATTGACAATAATATAAAATATCAATTAAAGTTAAAGTAAGTTCTTTTACAACCCAATAATAACAAAATAACAGCATATTAAACTGTAAATTATAAATAAGACAGAGATGTAGCTTAACAAATTAATATAAAATATAATAACATACGTTCTCTGGTACCAATTTTGAAGTGATTTTTTTCAGTGGGTAAATGCATGTGCACTTGTATTTGTGTATATTCATATCACACAAGTGATCAGTCTAAGAATGAACAGAAATATTTAAGTACTTTTATTTAAACACCAAAATCACACACATATTATAATGCATTTTTATATTTCAGATGTTCTCTAATTATAGCATTGTTCATGTAGGAGAACAGTATCTTTCTTCAGGTAAAAGAAAAATTCTCCATGGAAACTAGGAGGAAATATAATAATCAAGTAAAGGAATACAGCATGACTCATTCTAAAGTTAAATAAACTTGGCATGTCAGGGACAATATCTCACATTTTATCCCACTTGCCAGCCGCCAAGGTAGCTTGTCACATTGTCCTGGATACCGGCAAAAAGATATGAGGTTTCTGGGTCAGTTGATTACTCGCAGGTATCATAGGAGCCAAAGTAACAGCTTGTTCTTGTTTTCTGAAACCAGATTCCCACGGGGCAATGTGATGAGACTCAGGTGTTTCTTGCCTAGATGATGGGCTGGGCTACAAAACATTGAGACTATAAATCCCATGGTCTTATGCACGCAGTGCTGCCCAAAGGGTCCAACCACCACCGCTCCAGAGTGAGAGACATTACTTTTATCACCTTGGAATTTAAATCTACTGCCAGGAGAGAAATATCTCTGCCTTCCAAGGCTACTTGCTTATAGGAGCATCCTATGAAGACAATCCTGGGGAAACTGGCTGATGATGTCTTTACTCATAAAATAAAAATCTGTGCAAATGCTAGATATCACTGGAGAAGTGTGACTCAAGAAAACCATCTCCAATAATTTAAACAAGGTATAAATCAAGTCCATTTGAATATGTAAAATAAAGTTTAGTGAGAAGTAACTATGTTAGACTGCGGCTTGCCTGTTCAATACTTGATCAAACCTGTCCAAAGACACAGATTGAGCTGCTCTGTGTAGCTCCATTTGATCTATTTTCTTCTCCAATTTATATATTGAAGAAACCCATAAGGATCTGGGTTTGGTAGCCTGGCTTTAGATTGGATCTTTATTCTGATCAAATTTTTCAAATTAAATCTGTAACTTTTTTTTTTTTTTTTTTTTTTGGTTTTTCGAGACAGGGTTTCTCTGTGTAGCTTTGCGCATTTCCTGGATCTCGCTCTGTAGACCAGGCTGGCCTCGAACTCACAGAGATCTGCCTGGCTCTGCCTCCCTAGTGCTGGGATTAAAGGCGTGAGCCACCACTGCCCGGCCAAATCTGTAACTTTTTATGTAAAAAAATCTTCATGAAAATTTAAAAATAAAAACAGGTGTTAGCTAGTTTTAGTTTTATGTCAAGTTGACATAAGCTAGAGTACTGGAGAGTTGTGCTTCTCTGAGGAAATACTTCTCAGAAGATTTCACCTCAATGCTCTCTTCTTAATCCCAGCTGATTCTTCAGCCCTAGCTGACCAACATCCATTGTCCCATCAAAACAAAGGTTTTGTTTTAGTGGGTCTGGTCTCCTGTTAATCACAGCTGGCTCATCACCTCCAGTTGACCAGACACCACAGATTCTCACACAAATTTCCCAGTGAAGTCTTTGAGTTCCCCTTAAATGTCACAAACCAGGCTTCTGTCATCTGTATTACTTTCTTTCTTTTTTTTTTTTTTTTTTTTTGGTTTTTTGAGACAGGGTTTCTCTGTGTAGCTTTGCGCCTTTCCTGGAACTCACTTGGTAGCCCAGGCTGGCCTCGAACTCACAGAGATCCGCCTGGCTCTGCCTCCCGAGTGCTGGGATTAAAGGTGTGCGCCACCACCGCCCGGCATCTGTATTACTTTCAACCCTCTTATATTTTAAGCTTATATTCTAAGCTCATACAAAGCAGCCCACTGAGCACAACACTTAATGGCTTTTGGAATCCAAAGTTCCGAAGTTCTTCCACAATCCTTCCCAAAACAACATAGTCAGGTCTGTCATAGCAATATCCCACTTCCAGTACCAACTTTTGTCTTGGTTACGGTTACTACAGTTGTAATAAATCACCACAACCAAAGCAACTTGGGTAGGAAAGGTTTTATTTGGCTTATGCTTCCATATTACTTTTCACTATAGAAGGAGATCAGGACAGGGACTCAAACAGGCAGGAAACAAAAAGCATCAGCTGACACAGAGGCCATGGAAATGTTTCTTACTGGCTTGCTCCGCAGAGCTTGCTCAGCCTGCTTTTTTATAGAAGTCAGGACCACCCACAATGGGTTGGGCCTTTCCATATCAATCACTAATTAAGAAAATCCTCTATAGTGTTACCAACAGCCCTTTCTATTTTTCATTTTTTATTAATTTTTCTTTCTTTCTGACCACAGTTTCCCCTTCTTCCTTTCCTCCCAGTTCCTTCCTCCCATCTCTTCTCTCTGCCAGATCCACTCCTCCTCCTTTCCCTTCAGAAAAGGGCAGCCCTCCCAGAGATATCAACCAAACATGGCATGGCAAGTCATAATAAGACTACCCACATCCCCTCATATTAAGGCTAGACAAAGCAACCCAGTGTGAGGAAAAACATCCCCAAAGCAAGCCAAAAGAGAGAGTCAGCTTCTGTTCCCACTGCTAGGAGTCCCATAAGAACATCAGGCTACACAACAGTAATATATATGCAGAGGAGTTAGGTCGCTCCCATGCAGGCTGCCTGATTTTTGATTCAGTCTCTGTGAGCTTCTATGAGCCCAGGTTAATTCTGTGGTCTGGGTTTTTTAGGTTTTTTTAGGGGGGAGGGTGTCCTTGACTCCTCTGGCTCCTTCTTTATCATCTTCCACAGGATTCTCCATGCTCCATCTAATGTTTGGGTGTGGATCTCTGCATCTGCTCCCATCAGTTGTTGAATGAAGCCTCTCTGATGATGATTCTGATAGGGTCTACAAGTACAGCACTGTATCATTAGAAATCCTTTCTTTCTTTCTTTCTTTCTTTCTTTCTTTCTTTCTTTCTTTCTTTCTTTCTTTCTTTCTTTCTTTCTTTCTTTCTTTCTCCCTTCCTTTCATTATTATTATTATTATTATTATTATTATTATTATTATTTTGCTAGTCCTGGGTCTTGTTTGGTTCTATCCTTAGTCTCTGGGCTATCCAGTCTCTGGTTCCAGGCCCTGCAGGCTATGTCAGGAGTGGGCTCCCTCTAGTGGCATGGATCTCAAGTTTTGTCCGTCATAGGTTGGTGACTCCCATAAGTTCTGTGCCACCATTAGCCCACTGCATTTACAGGCAAGACAAATTGTAGGTCAAAGGTTTTGTGGCTGAGTTGGTGTCCCAATCCCTTCATTGGATGCCTTGCCTAGTTACAGAAGATGGCCAGTACAGGCTCTATATCCTCCATTACTAGACATCTTCACTAGGGTCATCCTCATGGGTTCTTGGGAGTTTCCATTGCTTGAAGTTTCTTTTATATTTTTAAAGAGATTTTCTATTCATTCTATATCAACCACATATTCCCCTGTCCTCCCTCCTCCCACCCCTCAGCCTTCCCCCAAGCCCACCCTCCATTCCCACCTCCTCCAAGGTAAGGTCTCCCATGGGGAGTCAGCAGAGCCTGGTACTAGGTAACAAGGAGGGTTTAAGGAGGATGCATGGATCTCTCTGAGAAGGGGAACTAAAATAGATTTTTGTGGGTGGACTGAGGGCAGGTGGGAATGGGAATACAAGGGATCAGGTAGGAAGAGGTGGAAGAAAAGAGTACTGAGAGAGACAGCTGGAATTGGGTGAGGTAGGAACCTCATGCAGTTCAAGTGAACTACCTCACCCAATTCCAGCTGTCTCTCTCAGTACTCTTTTCCTCCACCTCTTCCTACTTGATTTCTCATATTCCCACTCACACCTGCCTTCAGTCCATCCACAAAATCTATTCTATGTCCCCTTCTCAGAGAGATCCATGCATCCTCCTCTAACCTTCCTTGTTACCTAGTCTCTTTGGGTCTGTGGATTGTAGCATAGTTATCCTTTCTTTTACAGCTAATATCCACTTCTAAGTAAGTACATACCATGTTTATATGAGTCTTGGTTACCTCACTCAGGATAACTTTTTCTAGTTCCATCCATTTGCCTGAAAATTTCATGATTTTATTTATTTTAACATCTGAGCAGTTTTTGTTTTTAAAACATGTGGCTAATATGAGTATCTGCCATAGACCAAAATAGCTTAGAGAGAAGATGGGGGCATGAAGTCCCACTCTTAGTTTCGTAGCTATTAGCAACTGTTATCTGTTGGGAGAGGAAAAGTCAGTTTTTTTTTTAGGATGTGACCACTGGTAGATTGACCGTGCTGAACGGGTTAACCCCAGACCCAAGAGTAATTTGGGGACCCATCTTGGGCTGGGTGGGTCTTTTGTTTAATTAACAAATTTTAAAAAGAGAGAACACATGAGCTAGGTGGGTAGGTAGAGAGGGATGGATCTGTCAGGGTTTGGGAGAGGAGGTGTGAATATGACCAAATGCCCCATAATGAAATTTTTTAACTTAATATAAGTATTATTGAAATTACTCTAAAGGCAGTTATCAGCCTTCAGCATTTTCTTGCTTTTTCTGGTCATACAGCATTACATAAAGCTAATCCTGACAAAATCACAGACATTAACCAAAATGAGGATGAACTACACAGGGCAAAGTTAAAGGAGAGTTCGGAAAATGAATGCTTTGATGCACTGTGTTAAGTGCAAAAAAAACTGACTTCAATTGGTTTGTTACTCCTTGTTCTAAAAAATGCACTCCCTAAGATAACTGCGGGTGAAAACTGAAATTGATCAGAATCTTACATTTTACCCAAATTTATACCTCTAAGTTTTAAGCTATTCAGAAATAAAGAGGTGTTTGATCTCTGCTTACAAGAAGTGAAGGAGGGGGCTAGAGAGATGGCTCAGCGGTTAAGAGCACTGGCTGTTCTTCTGGAGGTCCTGAGTTCAATTCCCAGCAACCATATGATGGCTCTCAACCATCTGTAATGAGATCTGGCACCCACTTATGGCCTGCAGGCATATGTACAGGCAGAATACTGCATATATAATAAATAATAAATCTTTAAGAAAAAAAAAAGAAGTGAAGGAACTGAACATTTTCCTTGTTATTTCTAGACATCAGTGTATTTGAGTGCAGAGAGCTGATGCTATGGCGATTAATAAATGTATAGAGGGACACTACAGGAGGGAACAGAGGGCTGTGAGGGACAGTTTATGTTAAACAGTATGGTACTGATACGGGTATCGGGTATAGAGCAAAGCAACTAATGCTGGACATCCAGGATGCTATGAGTCTGCACAAATGACTGACACTAGAAGTCTGAGGAAACCAAAATTAAACAGTGATATAATACCTTATCTTACATAACTAATAACAGATGAACGCCATGTTCACGTGAATATTAAATAAATATGCCCTTGTGGTCAGAGGTATGAGCTGTTACCCTCACCCTCGCCATCCTGCCTGTTTGTATTTGTCTAATGGCCTGTGTGCTTACATCCATGAGGCTATGGCCTCTGTGCTGATCTACATGTGCGCCTATGCCTCCACTGCATGTTGCCCATGTATGCCCAGGCCTGGGAATCTGTAAGCAGATGCCTGCCTAGAGTTCTATATGGCAGATTTTACCCACTGTGAATAAAGTATGTCTTCTCTTGCTATGGCTCCTCACATTCTCTTCTATCTCTGGGATCCCATGACGTTCATCCTTTCCTGGCTTTATTGGTTAGACCTCATAATAACTCATGACAAAGCTTAAATATCCATTCACTAACCAGGAAGTCTGGGCTAACTTTTGTGAGCCCAAACAGATTTTCTTCTAATCAGTTGGAGAGCAAGAGAAAAAAAAAAAGCACAATACCTTAGGAAGGGAACTCTTGAATTGCTTGCACCAGAACTGATGTTAGGAGAATTGAGAAAACACATCATGATGCTCTAAGGGCTGAAATATGCAGCATTAATCTGAGGATCTGTAAAACTAGAAAGACAACAGTGATGGTATCAGTCTGTTTGAGAAATAAGGAAAGCAGAAATGGCATGATGTTAACTCGTAAGTTAAAAAGAATATTTCTCCAGGAACCATTTGGTGGGTGGATAGACATTCAAGAATTCAAGAAGTTGGACAGCCTTCTCTCAAGCATGAGTATCTGTGCAAACTATTCTTTTTATTTGTGCCCTATGACTTCAAATTGACACAGAGAAAGGACATAAAAGTGAAAAGTGTGATTTTCTGCACACTTTGATCACAATTGGCCATTCTAACATTCCCCCTCACATACTGTTAACTTGAGATTACAGGACACAAGCATTAGCAACCACCAAATACGGTGCAAACACAAATAGATCAGAATCATCCACCTACTCTCAGAATTTTACCTTAGTTCTTCTTCATCTTCATTTCTCTCTAACTGATTTTATATTTGAGATTCTTCCATTCAAGCCTGAACCAAACTCCCCATCCCACAGCAATAAAAAAAAAATCCTGAGAGGAAACACTTTTGTTTACTGTGCTAGACTTTACTCCAATGCTTGGGCTTACTCATTTGGAATTGTGTTCCTTTTCATCTGGCCTCCAGATTTTGCTAGTTGATTATATTCATTTACTCTTGATTACCCATTTCAGTTTTGTCATTCTGAGGCTGGCCAGGCTAGACTATTGGAAGCCACCTGTCCAGACACCATCATCAGTACAGCCAACTCTATCATCATTTCCCAGGTTTGGTCAAATGAGAGCTACAGTATTTTTGCTCCTGATACTTTTGATCTTTCTACTCACAAAATATATCATCTCAGATTTTCATTCCTATCAACAAAACTAAAACATCCATAGGTTTAGATTATTTACAGGAGGTGAAATTTCTTCTACAGGAGTCATTGACTCAGTAAAGAATCAAGGAGTGTTAATTCCATTTGAACTTACAAATCACTAAATCCAATCCTATCTTCAGTCAAAAGCACAGACACAGAGGTGAAGGTAAACACCAAATCCAAGTCTTCAATTGAACACAATTTTAGTAAATTTACTTCTGGAGTCATACGTTCTCGTTGACAGTCCGCTTAACTTTCTAAAGTGAGAACTACTATATTCCAGTTTCTGAGAATTCTCAAGCAATATACTGATTGCCAGAGCCCTCTCCCTGTGTTTCAAGGTATAAGATGATCAGTTACATTCATTATCCATGTGTCTGCTGCTGTATATTTCAGTTCTGGTCCTACTGTCAGGACACCAGCAGTTCTGAACAAACACACAAAGACAATACAATTTCTAGATAGTAATTGTCAATTTGGTGCTGAGAAATTTCTTGTTCTCTGATTTCTATTTTATTTAAAAACTATTTGTACTGAAGTATCTCTGTTCTCGGTCACTTTTAAATAAAATCATCAGTGTATGACCACACAAGCATTAAATATGCCAATCTAGTCTACATAAGTTTTTAAGTAACCAAAGCACCAAGTAATTTGTGTAGTTCAGATGCTTATCTCTAAAAACAACTTTTTTAAAACTTTATTTTTATCTCTATATGAATTTTTTGAGAAATAAAATCACCTCAGCTTCTTTATAATTAGTCATCATAGGTATTGTGCTGGTCTACTAAGTATTAGCCCAGTGTAACTGATAAAAATACTGTTCATTATTTATACCATGGCATTCCTAAAAATGTGTAGTTATTTATAAGCAGCAGTTAATAATAACAGTCAGTGATATCTACTCAAGTAATGGTTGCTTATTAGCATCTGAGCTTCTACAAAGCATTTTATGTATTCTTGTGTATAAGTGTTCTGCTGTAAAACTATGAGGAACTTGAAGACCTATATATAGCATAAACTCAGAAGGACCGAATACACTGGGAAATCCAATGTACTTTTTCTCCCACACATTTCCTTAAATGGGAGTACCTCACAAAGACAACATGTCTGTCTTTGGCCACATTTAACTTAGCAGTGCTGAAATCACTGCTAACTAATGCGCTGCCCTTGTTTTCATGAGTTTAATGCTACTGCCTTCTGCTTCATTAATCCTGGGGAAATTAAACATTTTTCCTTCATATTTGACTTCACTCTGTTCAGTTGCTTCTGTGTTAAAGTACACAAGATCCTAAAATTCATGGCAAATGATAAAAATAAGAGATTAGGGAACCCACAGATATCATCAATAGGCAAATAGGCATGAACTCTGTGACAAGGATTCTAACATTTACACAGCATTTTGAAATGCATCAGTAGAATGTGCACAAGAATCTCAATATCTTGTCACTGATCTTTTTGTGAAGAAAACGACTAAATGTTCAGAGTGTTGCCTTTTCCTTGAACTTTTATAGGACAGTGAAAGAAATAATTCTCTCTATTCTTTCTTTCTTAGAAAAATAACAACAGATTAGCAAAAATAAATAAACAAAATATACAAACATACATGTTTCACACCACATGGAAGGATAAACAGAGGATTATTAAATCTCAAAGAGACAGCTTTGAATTCAGGTTTAGATACTGCCGTGACTTGAGTACGATTACCTCTATAGTCTCTGATGCTTGAATACTTGGTCCCAGTTGATAGTGCTATTTAGGAAGGTTTAAAAGGTGTGGCCTTGGCCAGGTGGTGGTGGTGCACGCCTTTAATCTCAGCACTCAGGAGTCAGAGTCAGGTGGATCTCTGTGAGTTCAAGGCCAACCTGAGCTACAGAGTGAGTTCCAGGAAAGGCACAAAGATACACAGAGAAACCCTGTCTCAGAAAAAGAAAAAAAAGAAAGAAAGGTGTGGTTTTGTTAGAAATATGTTGCTGGAGGTGGGTGTTGAGAGTTTAAAGACCCATGTCATTTAAAGTTCACTGTCTTGGCTTCCAGTTTGTGGATGAAGATGTGAGCTCTCAGTTTACTGTTCTAGCCACCATGCCTACCTGCTGCCATGCCACTCAGCTATGGTAGACACTTATTCCTCTGGAACCAGAAATACAAATGAACTCTCCTTCTCTAAGGAGCTTCTGTTCATAGCATTTTATCATAGTAAAAGAAAGGTAACTAAGACAAAGGCTGTTACTAAGATGCTGACTAAAACAAAGAAAATACGGTGTAGGGATGGATGGCTAGCTGTATTGAAATACTAAAAAGAAAATGACAAGGGGAAAAAAGGTATGTTATGCTGATTTACAGCTAGTGATATCTCCATAGCAAGTCTCTAAGAATTTAGCTACACTTCCATTACTAATTATGGAGAAGAGACACCCTGTTCTGTTCATGAAAGTTTTCCTCACAGACATCAACTTCATTAGAAGAGGATACCTTCTACTGTAGGCAGAGCAACTTCTTTTAGTACATTTCTTCAACACAATCAGCTTAGAACAGCATGATAAAGGAGAATATTTTGCAAGGTATATTTGGGCATCCTAAACTGGCAAAGTGAGCTTTTTTATATTTTTAGTATCTGACCTAAGAATCCATAGATGATTGATAGGTAGATAGATAGATAGATAGATAGATAGATAGATAGATAGATCTCCAAAAAGATTTGTAAGAAACACCTTGGTACATTTATTGAACACTGACTACACATCTAGTATTATGCCATGTATTTCCTTTGATCCTCAACATTACGCCTGCCTAGCAGATATTACTCCTTTGTTTTAGAAACTGGATAACTAAAGACCTGATAAAATGTTTTAAACAAATGGTTTAAAATTATTTATAATATCTGATCCTAAAAAATAACAAACTGAACTTGTTGTAAGGAATACATTCCCTGAAGTCGAAAATAAAGACAACTAACATAAGCTGATAAAACTAGAAAGTATCTTTATTATAGATTGCTGTGTAGCAGTTTCCCCAGAAATTAAAACATCCCATCCTACCGGGAATAATTTGAAGACAGAAAGCAAACAACTCAAAATAGCTCTGGGAAGTCCCTGAAACTGACAATTTTCACCAGGTCCCTTCTTCCCAGATTAAACAATAAATACTGATGAAAATTACCCATTGACAAGCCAAGCTGCAAAGACTTTGAGATCGGACCCAATGCCTGAAAGAAGTTGAAACCAGCAGAGCTTCCTGAAGAGGTTTCAGCCAACAGAGTCACTTGGAAAGGACATTCTCCAAATTGTTTAGCTGCCTGCAGGCTGTGCAGTGTGCTCCAGGTTCCCAGATTATGTCTGCTGTCACCCAGGCTGGGGTGGACTTTAGTGATACAGCTGTCTGTGAGTTCTGTGTGTTCCTATAGGTAACCCCACCCTCATATTACTGAAAGTAACCCCAATGAAACTCATTCAACTTCAGTGGAATTCATACTTTGGTCTGTTGTGTGATGCCGATCTAGGATGAGTAGATGTGTGTGTGTGTTGCGTTTCCCCAGGAAAGGTCTTTTCCCCACAACACAGGTGTAGACCATTGCTGAGGGAGCAATATTTAGTCACTCCTTGAGACTGCAACATAAATAGAAGCTTGTAAAAAGCAATTGTTCTTTTCCACAGATCCCTGTGTTGCTGACATTAGAGGTACACAGGCTGTCCCAAGAAAGGATAAGAATTTGTGAAGCCAAACAGAGTTGCCTAATCATTTCAGAAAAAGCCTTTCCAGTCATCATCATTAATACAATTATTAAAAACATAAATGACTAAGGCCAAGAGGTATGCCTTGACCTCACTAGTCAACAGACAAAAATTAGCTGTCTGTACTTTAATGGAATTTTGGTATTATATATGACAATAAATGGTCGATTCAGTTTCCTGCTGCAATGACAGGTATAGGACTTACCCTATTTAATTTCTACTACTGCAGACCAACCTGCCATCAAATATTTTTCAGCTGTTCACCATTCCCAACAATACTTTTCTAATCCAACCCCCTGCCCAGTACTGGGATTCATCTTTCCTTTCAAATAATCAATGAGTTCTCCACTTTCAAAACTGAGTAATCTGCTACTTCTCAAATCAATACAAATACCTGACTAATGGCTTCCTGAGAGCAGGTCTCAGGGTGTACATTTGGCAGTTCTTCAAACAGAAGGTCCAATCAGAAATATTGTGAATCCTCCATGGAGAAATTGAAATTCCTACTTCCTTCCTGCTTCACCAGTCAGAGTGCTTTGTTTCCTAATGTCACCTACCACTTCCTTAATAAATGGCTGATGACACCAACCACATCTTAACTACAAAATTATTAATGTATGTCCAGATGTTCTGGGGCATACCTTGCCTTTCCCCTGTTGCATTTTCAGAGGCTCCTTCTTATATCTTATCATAAAAACAAATGTGTTTCCTTCATGACTGAAAGATCTTCCAAATTTCAGACCACCAACAATGGAAAGCAGATGATGTTCTTGTGTCAATATCTAGACCAATAGACACCACCTTGCCCTAATTCTATGTAAGTTAGAGTATTACTTTAGAAACAAACTACATATGACTAAATAATGCCAAAGGACCTAAAGGTAAGTCATTTATTTTATGAACTTGGGAGTAATGTTGCTGTGTGATTTTCTCAAAGAGTTTATAAATGTCCAATATGGAAATAGACAATTATGTGAGTACTACAGAAAATTAAGTAAAGGTCTCTGAGGATGATTATTTTGCTTACACAGTGTCAAAATCATGATTGTCTTTTCAGTTATAAGAATTTTTTTCCATTTATAGGTGCTGTCATGTTTTCCCCTTCTCAAATAAATATTGTCTACATAGGTAGGTACATATGTCTGTGTGTTACTCGAACACATTTCATTTCATATTCATGTAGTATAGAGGACAGAATTGGAAACCCATTAACTTGGGTGTATTTCAGATATATCTCTTTTATTCATATGACTTCAATAAGCAAATTAACCATTTTATGCCTTAGATTTGTCAGACCTAAAATGTGGACATATTTGTATTAATTCATTTTGGTATGTTTAGTAAACAGATGTAGGGGCTCAAGAGATGACTCAGCAGTGAAGAGCAATGCTCTTGTTACTGCTGGGTCATGTTCCCAGCACCCACTTGGTGGCTTGCAACTGTCTATAACTCCAGTTCTAGTTCTAAAGCCCTCTTGTTTTCTCAGTCACATATCACACACACATTTATACAGACAAAACACTCATATACATAATAGTAAATAAGGTAATTTCTGTATATGTAAGTCAGAACCACATCGGAAGCTACAGAAATTATGCTCATACAAATGCTACATATATAATTTTTGTTGTTTCTGTTGTCCAATTTTAATTTAATTTTGTCACAGATGCTTTTCAGTTTATTTAGTGTTCCACAAAATAATATGGTATGTAAACTATAATACATTCTTCTATAGCTTAATATGTTTAAAATATCCGTGAATTCATTCATCCTAAGGTAAGTTTCCCATGAGCAGCTTAGATTGACTCAATTGTGAATAAGCCTACATTAAATGGAAGTAAATCATTACATTTAAATACCTGATTGAACAGGTACATTTTCTCTGAAACCTGTAACAAAGAATGTACTATCTCTTCTTAACATCATGATCAAATATTTAATCATGTAACTGAAATATCTGGGGAACTTATATCACCCAAACTCTGGACTAAACTTTGTCCTTTTTCTACTGAGAATATGATCACCAGAGATAAATATGAGGTCCAGATAGAGATTACATTTTAGACTACTTTTTAAATAACCTTTCCGTGTGTCAAGGGAACTACATAATAAAGTCAGTTACTTCTTTTCAGTCAATAATATTTATTAAAATATAAATTACATGGAGTGCCCAAGTCACCAGAGACTGTAGTACACATAATACAAAGTGATACTGTGTTTTTCACTTACTAATTTGTGGAATAGAATTTTAAAAATTGAATAGCTACTTACTCTGAATTGAATTCTCTGCTGCAGGGAGAAATGAACATAAGACTCAGGAAACTACAGACACTTAGAGGACTCAGAGAGCTCACAAAAAGTACAAGACCATAAAAAGAGGAGTGATGGTTGGGGAGGAGACTTGCTCTTCCTTGGAACTGCCATCGAGTCGGGCAGGAGCAAGCCCATGGACAAGTGGGCTTTTGAGGCATGCAGAGCAGGTGCTTTTGAGTTGCTGCTGTGGTTGATTCTCCAAAGTAAAATTGTTGTTGTCATTTCT
>CABHPQ010172422.1:0-13322 GCA_902168405.1 Peromyscus aztecus
GGGCCCTCCCATTTTAGCACGGTCTAGAAACTCCCTCAAAGATATCCCCAGGGACCTGCCTCCTAGAAGAATCTAGATTCAGTCAAGTTGGGAGTCAGTAGTAACCATCGCAAAGGTCAACAGGAAAGGCAGGAGGCAGAGCCAGAAGTGTCGAAGTGTCCATTTTCTGAGCCAGCATAGATTGTAATAAACCTCCCCAAATTTTGAAAGATTCCCTCATGCTGTTGTTAAGCACCACTGGATAGTATTTTGAACATTTCAAAATAAACTGTTTCAGCGGAGCTGAAATGTACTAATTTTGAATACTTAGCCATCTGGAGCATTAGATGCTTAATTACAGCTGAAAACATGAATGAACAGTGCCAGGCAGTTCTTCTCAGTGAGTCTAAATTGTGTTTGTCTTTATTCTCAGAAGAGAGAAAAAACAAAAAAAAAGAAGGGATATGCCAGTATTGGGCTTTTTTTTTGTTCTTTTCTTCTCTTTTTTTACAGACACATGCTAAAAACCTGAAGCCGTGCCAAAATCCCTGTATCTTTTCATAAACCAAAAACTCTAAATAGAAGTCTGTCTGTTATGTTAAAAAAAACAAAACAAAACAATGGCCATAGCAAAACTCTGTCTTATTATGTCATCTGCCTTTAACGTCGGTTCTCTTGAAGATTATAAGTTTTATGTTTTGCCTGGAGCATATTCCTCCCTGCTGGATCTGTGCTATACTCTCAGCAACTAGCCACAATCATAAAACTAAAAGAAATGATGGTTCCATTTTTATTGTGAGAAATAAAATTTGTTTCTAATTATTGAGCTAAAAACCTTAAGAGCCTTCTAAAAAGCCATCAGACTGAATACTATATTTAAACTTTTGTAACATTCATATGATTGCAGACTTCAGAAATCTCATTTTTCCCCCATTCTGTCTTGCATATGTTAAATGGCAGTAAAAACCAACTAGGTAAACACTGTTGACAAACCAAGGTACGTTCAGCCTTGCTCAGGTTCTGCAGTCCTTGCAGATGTGACTTAAGACCCTCCATGCCATCAAAGAACTTGTGCTCTGCTGAGAAGCAAAGAAGAATGATATGAAACAGCCAGCTGTCTCATTTCTCAGTTCTAAGGTAACCTCTCTTTGTGCTGTTTGATCGGGTCCATCTCTACCTTTGGTATCATCTCTCACGATACGCTTCTTATATCTTTCAGCGCACTCAGCACTGTTTGTGATTGCATATTGGCATCTTTAGCTACTGCCTGTTGTCCTCACGGCAGGCTCTCTGACTTATCCACTGATATACAACCCATGCCTAGCATAAGGGTCAGCATTGGTAGTCACTCTTCAATGATGAGGAGTTAATGAATCAGTGAAGAACAGAATGCATAAATACACTTGAGCAAGATGCATAGTTTGTTGTTGTTTCGAGGATCCAGAGTGTTTGGTGAGAAGAAAAGGCAGCCAGCTAAGTGGATATGAAAGAGCTGTGTGTGTTGACCCTCCCTTTCTACCACCCAGCGTGACCAGGAGCCTGGTCAGTTCTAGAGACACAGACTTGGAGGAACAGAGATGAGAGGGTAGCCTCCCCGCTGTTGAATCCTGGTTCCTGAAGGTGGCTCTTAATGGGTTTAATGAGTATTACAAGATCTCCCATTACCATGAAGGCATTTAGAATAGCAGATACTATTTTAAAAAGCTGGGGAGATGGCTCCGTGGTTAAGAGCCCTTGCTGCTCTTCCATAGCGCCCAGATTTGGTTCCCAGTACCCATATCAGGTAGCTCACAAGCACCTATAACTCTTGTTCCAGGGCATCTGGGTGGCACCTGTGGGTAACAGCGCTGTGTGTACATGATTCATGTAAAACTCAAGCAGACTCACACACATACACGTAACATACACAATAAGTCTTTAAAATCACTGTAGTGTGCCATGGCCTGTGGTCTAATGCTTCCATGTATCATTTCTGTTTCTGAACAACAGCTGTAAATAGTAGATACTATTGTTGAACTTATTTTACACGAAAGTAACTAGGGATTAGTAGGTAACAGGGCTGAAGAAGGTGTTGGCTGGGAATTGAGTCCAGTTCTATCTGGCTTTAGGATCCATGGTTTTAGTTAAAGCCTCTTTCAAGGAAAAGCAAAGGAAAAATAAAACCTGTGGCCTATTTCTGCTTCTGGTGGATTTAATTTTATTTTCTTTAGTTCTTGGGCATGAGAACAGTCTAGGTCAGATAGTCATTCATTAATCTAATAAATCAGTAATTATTGAGCTTTTAGGTTTTTGATATGAAAACATTTACTCATCCACTTTGTCATCCAAGAGCTTCTGGGCACTCCTTTATGTGCCAAGTGCTGCTTTAAAAGGTCATAGTTTGTCAGTGAATAATACCCAAAGATCCCTGTTCTCCAGAAGCATGCATTCTAGACAATAAGCTAAAATCCTAAAATCCTAAAAACACTGTGCTACAGAGGGCATTCACTGAGTCAGAAAAGCCAGGAGGGGCTGGAGAGATGGCTCAGAGGTTAAGAGCACTGGCTGCTCTTCCAAAGGTCCTGAGTTCAATTCCCAGCAACCACATGGTGGCTCACAACCATCTATCATGAGATCTGGTGCCCTCTTCTGGCCTGCAGGGATACAGGCAGACAGAGCACTGTATACATAATTAATAAATAAATCTTAAAAAAAAAAAAAAAACCAGAAAAGCCAGGAAAGGTTAAAGGGTGTGGCCAAGGGGGTCAGGAGAGAAGTCAGTTTCAGACCTAAACACTAAGTTGAGATGAAGCTTTGGGGCAAAGGTGGCATTGGACACAGTGCTCCATGTGGCTCTCGGCAGCAACATGGCCCAAGCCAAAGAAACAGCTGGAGGATGAAATGTATGCTTTCTAGGTCCTCCCACTTTGGGGGTGAAAAAGATAAATAAATGAAGTGATTATGGGTAATTATAGTTGAGAGGAAGAATGCATTGGGAAGGTGTGTGTTGTCTCACAAGCCCAGCAGCCCAGCAACACTCAGACCAGATGTGAATGACAGTATCTTGCTGAGGATGATGGTTTTTCTTTTTCTAAGACTAAGGAGGTTTTTTTTTTTTTTTTTTCTTTCCCAGACAACCTGAGAAGCCGAACAACAGAGGATAGATATATGGGAAACAAACAGACACCAGAGGTTGGGGTGGACAAGGAAGAGATGTGCTATGGAGGTAGACTGGTGCCAGATTGTAAAGAGCCTTGCTGGCTGCTGGGGGAAATTTTACTTTTTGAATTTGGTGAAAGAACTCAGAAAGGTGCAGTGATGTATTCTATACTTAAGAACATTGAAGTCCAGACTGGTTAAGAAATTTCTATGGCAACAGAGGTAGGAAGTGGTACAGACAGGATTTCAAGCCCAGCTAGTCCGACTTCAGAACCCAGGAATGTAGGAAAGTCCCCCTCGCTCTAACATAAGGGTGTGATGGGTAAGTTGTAATGTCAGGGACTGTACTTGTGTCGGGAGATGGGCTGCCTCCTTGATTTTAAGGAACCTAGAATCCACTCTGTCTGTCACTCTTTCCCAAGGAATCCAGAGTGCCAGCTATTTTACAAACGTTTTCATCAAAGTTGTCAGAGCTCCTATTTCTCATTTTAATAACTGAGTATATGGTGTCACAATAACTTCATTGAACTCACACGGCAAGTCAACCTCAGACCTGAATCAACGAGATGAAGTAGTTAAAATAAAACTGCACTATAAATGTACACACTCAGCAGGAATATGTTAGGTCCTATTTTTAGGACCCAGCATGACATGTAAAAGCAATTATGCTGAACAGACTCAAGTTTAGTATTTAGGCTTAGAGGTGTATTAAAATTAGATGAATAAATATCATATTAATGGTGCAGTATAATCACAGATGGCTTTCTTTTTTCTGTTCTGGAAAGGTAAATGCAGAAGCTGAGGCAATAATAGACTTTCTTGTAGGAATGTTTCAGGTCAGAATTATTAAAGGAAGGGAATATATTGCCCTGAACTCAGTGTCTTTTAGTTACGTTAATGTCAGCATGAATGTACGTAATGAATAGATGTAAGTTCAAATAAGACCTGCAATATTTGTCTTAGTCTATTTTTTTGAAGATTTATTTTTATTTTATGTCTATGGGTGTTTTGCCTGCATGTATGTCTGTGCCCCGTGTGTGCAGTGCCCATGGAAGTCAGAACAGGGTGCCAGATCCTCTGGAACTGGAGCTACAGTTGTTTATGAGCCTACTTACGGGTGCTGGGAACCGAACTCTGGTCTCCTGCAAGAAGTACTCTTAACTCCTGGGTCATCTCTCCAGCCCCATCGCCCCCACTACCCTTTCTTCTTTTCTTTGACGGTGTGTGCGCATGTTCCAGCAAAAGACTTCTAAAAAGCATCATGCTTTCAGATTTACACCCTTTACTTGAGAGGACGATTATGTTCAGGTGCAGGTTATAGAGGGGCCTGTGGTATCATGGACCTGTGGACTAGTATATTATTTAGGGCAGATAAATTAAGATTAAAAAAAATCCATCGATCACCTGAATAGCATAAGATGTGCGGCTTTTGTTGTTGTTTCTTTGTTTTCTCATCTCATATCCAGGGTTGGAATTTGGTTCTGGCGAGCCCTTCACCAGGCATCAATTTGAAAAAAATCAAGGCTATTGACTACCATGACAGCTTGAAAGTGTGCCTTCCAGGTCCTCTTCATGTTGCCGTCACAGCCAACATGGACTGGGGAGGAATGTGGAAAAGGATACTTGAAAATCACTCATAGTCAAGATCTGGAAGAGGCGCACACCCTGTCTACTAATGTACCAAAGAAGAGATTGGAAACATCTGGAGTATCTACTATAGTGTGACTGTGTGGCCATAGAAATGAGGATGGATTACAGTGGGTGGCTACGACTGTAACTGTAGCCTTTTTATTTGTTTTGTTATTTGGTGATAGAAAAATGATTCTCAAAGAGAAAAAATAAGTCTCATATTATTTACTACAGGCCCTGTGCACTAAATTGTCGCATTTACAAAACCTTAAGGCACCTGACTCATAGGGGTGTTCTTCACTGACATTTCCTTCCATGTTAGTTTTCCCGTACTGTAAGTCAAGTTGCATGACATTTTTCATGGATACAGAACATCCAAATTCAGGTGATAGCAGCTTGCAATTATCTACCAGGGACTGTCAATTTAGCCCTACCCCCAAGTTTCTGACCAGTAGGTCTGTAATTGGCTTTGAGAGTTCATTTTTCTAACAAGATTTAGGAGACAACGACTCCTCTGGTTGAGGACCACAGTGCCCAAGCTTTGGCTCAGCTGCTGGCCTTTTCTCTCTTTACTCTCTTCCCCGCTTTCTTTCTTTCTTTTTTTGTTTTGTTTTTCGAGACAGGGTTTCTCGGTGTAGTTTTGGTGCCTGTCCTGGAGCTCGCTCTGTAGACCAGGCTGGCCTCAAACTCACAGGGATCCGCCTGGCTCTGCCTCCCGAGTGCTGGGATTAAAGGCGTGCACCAACACTGCCCAGCTCTCCCCGGCTTTCTTATTGCAAGGCAAACTTCCTCTGAACCCAAGAGGACTCGGAAGATGTCTGTCACCCTCTGTCCCCAAAGTAGAAGGCCTTCGGAGCTGGTAAATGCTTTTCTATCATGCATTGCTTCAGAACTATCCTCTTCAGTCCCATTTAAATGGCAGAGAAACGGAGAGCTGGTTTGTGGCCTTTCCAGAGAGAAACCCCCTTCTGCTAGCCTACTCTGTGTTTCTTGCATTTTCTTGTCACAGTCTTGGAAGTCAGGCTTTCCTGTTTAAACGTCTGGCTTCCACGTGATATTTAAACAGTCTTCCCTGAAGCCCACCGAGCGAGCGAGCGAGCGCTGCTCTCAGCTCGCTGAGAAAGCAGACTCTCTCTGGCAGCTCTGCCTTGTCTATCAAGCCACGAGCTTTGTTCCAAGCTTCTATGGGATTTTGTGAAATGTTTAAAAACTAGCAACCGAACAGTCTTTGAGGTACAGAGAAGACTGGTCTGTGGATGAATATTTTTCTGGTTTGACATCTTGGGCTTCATTATTTGATAAATTGCACTTTTTGTTGGTCATTACGTGTCATCTGTGCAACCCACGCTTTATCCATATTTATGATTTTTAAGTTTTTTTTTTTCTTCCCAAATGGAGTTACCTCAAGGCAAAAGGAGTCTCTGTGAACCACTTTCTATTCTTTGGCCCAATTTGTCCACTTACTTCTTTTGGAGATTCACTGTCAGACACTACAGGTGCTCATGTGCCTGGGGCAAGAAAGTACAAAATAGATTTCATACGGCAGCTTCAAGTCTTCTGGGTAATTAACTCAGCATGCTTCAGCTGGATTCGTACCAAGTGCTTGTTTGCCCATGCCGAGAGAAATAATACATTGTTGCTCTCCTCAGCATCTCGAAAATACTTCGCAAACATTAATTAATGCTTATCTCCCGGCCCATCATCCCCCATTTCCAGATGAGGAAACTGAGTGTTTGGAGCCAACAAAGCAATTTACTGCTGTTTTTCCGTTGGGCTCAGGGGAGAGTGGAGCACAACTTGGGATGTTGCCCTTTGACCTTGGGGTCATACTCTTTCCTGCTGAGGTGGCAGCTGACACCTTGTATCAAGTTGGATCCTCCCCTAAACCTCGACTGAAAATGATGACTGCAGGTGGAAACATAAGAAAGATGCACAGCTGAGCTTCATGTGGATAAACCCAGAAAATACTGTGTGTGTGCTTCTGTGTATCCTTCTGAGCATGTGTGTCTTGTGTGTGTGTGTGTGTGTGTGTGTGCGCGTGTGCTCGTGCACACGTGCATGCTTATGCGTATGCTTCTGAGCAGGTATCTCATTGCTGACATCCAACAATCTTACTTAGGCAACATTTTTAAGAGTTAATTTGCTAGCAGGGTGTGGGGATGTGAGTCTTTAATTCTAGCAGTTGGGCGGCAGAGGCACTTGGATCTCTATGAATTCCAGGCCAGCCTGTCCACATAGTGAGCTGCAGGCCAGCCAGGGCAACGTAGTGAGACCCTGTCGCAAACATGAGGTTAATTTGTTCTGTGGAGAGAATGACCAATGGAGACAAGATAAGTTGCTTCCTTTCGTGTGTGGGGTCATGAGATACCAAGAAACAGAAGTTCATGCAGCACCCAGGGAAAGGCTTACATCTCAAATCAGCTTCCCAGAGGCCTAGGAGTTCCTCAGGTCTGTAGTTGAGCTGTGACTGAACCCAACCTCACAGGAGGTGTTCTCCAGGCACTCACAGCTGGTGCTCCACACAGCCCAGCTGGGCTGCTCACTGTCTGCCTGCAAATCAGCTCTGACACTTGGCCTGCCAGGGCCTCAGTGGCAGCCCAGAGGGAACTCCAGCCCCTTTCAGTGTGGCCCCAACCAATGGGTCCTTCTTTCACGGAGACCTGGGCACCTGCTCACCCAGCTTCCCCAGTTTCAGTCCAAAATACGGTCCAGTGCTGGAGTCTGCCTGAGCTCTTTACACAATGTACCCAACCTATGCTTCCTAGTTTTGATTCTCAAGACTCAGGCCCTTAGTGCTGGAAATGTAAATAGTGCTGGGAATGATTTTATTTGCTTTAATTGAGATGTTTTAAAGATGGCAAAGAAATTACTGAATACTGAAACTCGGAATTGAAAACTAAGTGTGTTGTATAAAGTACCCATAGAAGCATAGTTTACCTTTAGTTAACATTTTAGATGTCTATATATAAATGTACAGGCTTCTGCTTTACAGAAAAAAGCCTGATCCCTTTTGCTTTTGTCTCTGATTCGGGTTCCCCCTTCCGCAACATAGGTTGTTCTTGTATGACAAGGTGATGCTGTATCTTAACTACTTCCATATTATTATCCTTTAGTTTGTTTTCATGTGACTGTGTTCATCAGAATTATCTAGAAATCTTGGTTAGGCTAAAAAAATGTATGTATATATAGGTGTGTGTGTATGTAGATGTATATATGTATATATACATATATATATATGTGGATACATAAGTTTTTTTTTTCATGGTCCCCAAGTCTCAAGGGGTGCAGATCTTTTAAGTCTGGGATGGGCCCAAGTGGCTATGTTTTTAACAGACCTGTCTAGGTTGTATTAAAATAGGAGAAACACTGCTTTCATTTTTGCACTGGAACCTTTGCTATGTGAAATGATGTTTTTGGGATCTCTCAGATCAGCCAGTCCTATGAGCAGCCATGGTTGCTTACCTTCTCTCAAAGCTTGCTTTCTAGCTGCATGTTTGCCTGGCCTAGGATCTGTTTCTATTCCTGTGTTTCCCTGCAGGCTAGGGGGAAAAGAATCTGCACCCAGCAGGAAATATAACTTTCGGATAGAGGTTCTAATTAAAAAAAAATCTCTTTATTGCACACGGTCAACTCTTATACTATTAAGAACCCCTTGGGGGGTAATTACTGGCTTTTTATTGTTTTAACATTAAGAATGGTATGCTTCTGATAGCTCAGATTTTAGGAAATTTAATAGTTACCATTAATCAGAAAGAGGATGTCTCCAGTTTAAGCTATGTAATCACTGAATATTTAAACTCAGAATTGAAAACTAGGTGTGTTGCATAGGGTATCTATATAAGCATAGTTTGCATTCACTTAGCGCTTTAGATGTCTGTATATAATGTGCATGCATATATTCTATGTGGCTATTCATCAGATTCCAGATACTGATAAATTCCGGGCTACGTACATGAAAATAAAATGGCAGTCCGAATTCAAGAAATTCGGTTTTTGCCATTATTATCATCTGATTCATTTTGTTCTCATTGTTCTTTATTGAAGCTCACCATTTATAATTACCACTTGTAATCCAGGTCTATACTCTGTTATCATCTTCTAGCCCTTTAATTCTGAGAATCTGCCAAGCAGTCGGCTGCCATGAAACAATGAGAAAGGTCTGCTCAGAGGAAAGCAGGGTTGTTTAAAGGCTCCTAACGCCACACCCTATAGACATCACATGTCATCAAATGATGGCTTATCTACATGCCAAATCAAGTTCATGCTTTCCTCCGCCCTCTTCGAGATAAGGTCTTCCTGTGAGTCCAAGCTGGCCTGAAATCCTTGATCCTCTTAGCCCCCCAACTGTTAGATTATGGGCATGTGCCCCTAGGCCTGGCTCCCCACTACTTCTGTTAATAAATCGTGTTTTATCAAAGCATAGCCATGCATCTTTGTCTAGGCACTGTCTGTATTTGTTTCCATGCTACTGAAGCGGAGTTCAGGAGCTGCAAAATAGATTCCCTAACCTGCAAGCTTACGGAATTCGCTTTCCAGCCCTTTACTGAGATAATTGGCCCATTTACCCTGTGCTATTTTGTGCACCTTCTCTGTTGTCACTCTTGGCCTTAGAAACGCAGGAGCAGGTGTAAGATGGGCTCCTGTGCGACACAACACTTCCTCTGCCTTTCCTGGAAGACTACTAGCTGCGCATTTTGCGGAATGCCGCTGGGTGTCAATGTAGGGGAGCCGCCTTTAAAGTACAGCACTGCCTTTGTGCATTTCCTTGTCTTTGCTTTTTGCTACAAAGATACAAATAGTTTCCACCTGGTTTTCTAGGTAGAAAAAGTTACTAGTACTTTGAAAGAGCTCGCCTGCCAGGTTTTTCCAAACCAAGCTGTGAGATAGGCTTGTCCGCTGGTATGACTTTAGGTACTTTTTGAAAAAAATAAATTGACAAATGAAGAGACAAAAAGTTACACTTAAACAACTGTCAATTCTCAATGAGTTAACATGCTCCATCTCTACAAGGAAACTTCAGCTTGGTATAATTTCCATTAGCACACATTCTGAAGACTAGCAATCAGGGTAGGGGGTGGGGAGTGGAGGTGGGGTAGCCATCCAGAGATCCTGAGTCAAGCCCTTGCTTCCTGCTGCTTCTTCCAAAATCAAATCCCTGTTAGTCGATTTAGGCTGGAAATCCTATTCTCACAGCCTAGTTGAAACACTATTAATTTGTGGCGTCAAGGTCTATATTCACACCATTCCAGTGAGTAGAACTGCTCCGTTCTAATTGTTTCAAACACGGTTGCTGGTGAAAACAGCCTCCAAAGACTGCCTCAAGAGGTTGCTCAATTATTTAAGATGTATTGCAAAGAAGCAATACATCCTGAGGAAGACACACCATTAATTAACATGTCTCTGGCTTATCATGGTCCTGCTTCGTGTTTTACCCCACTGTCAGGTTTGTTTAGTTCATGAATAACTAAGGAAGAGTTTTGTTGCATGCAGAGCATGCGGTGTTTATGTTCTTGTAGAAACCTGGTATGTTCGTTATACATAAGCCAGAAGTGCAGTTTCCTCCCTGCCTTCCTGCCTGAGTTGGGTGGTGCTTGACTGAAGTTCCTGCCAGCACGTCATCAGTAGGCTGAACCATCATGTGCCTGTGCCTGTGCAGAGTTCTTTCTCCATTTGCTGGGACTCTTGTTCGATGGCCATGGGGACTTTCATTATTGATAGCTTAGCTTTTTCTCAAGTGGCGCTCACTTATAGTCACACCTGCAAGCACAGTACCAGAGGGATTCATCTGAAACCACTAATGCAATCAGAGGACCTGGGTAAGCTGGTTAGCATTGTGTTTTGAGCCCTTGGTCCCCATTCAGGTCTAATAGGTTCTGGAGACATTTATGAATACTTTGTGGGACAATGCAGTCAGAAAGCATCACCCAGGCTCTGCAAATGCATTTCTGAAATTGCTTCAGATGGTACTCTGGAAGCCCAGGCACCTGGAGCAATAAACGAGCAGGTGTGTGATGGGCAGCACACATCCTCTGACTCGGGGTAGGTAGTAGGAAATTAACTCAGGAACACAACAGAGGAATTTGGCTGTGCTTAGGGATCAGGGCTTCAGCCACAGTGTTCCTACGAGTGAGTTTCTGCTTCGGAAAGCAGAACTCTCGTTTGTATTGACTTTCTGTGATGTATCTGTAGGTTTTAGACAGCAGGTACCTGCCTGAATCTGGACAGCGGTGACCAAAGGCAGTGGCTGGTTTATTTTTTTCTTCTTTTTCTCTCATGCCATCTTTGAGAGAAAGTTCCGGCATTTTCATCAGGAATAGCAGGTGCCTGTAGGAGTCTGATGTTTTTCTCATTAGAGTCCACACCTGTGCAGACACCGAAGCCCCAGCACACGGAGGCTTGTTAAACACTGATTACCACTGCCCCTCTTGCAGCTCAATGGCTTTGAATCCACCCCGCCCCCCAGGTGGGTTGGACCTGGCTTTTGCCAGCTCTGGGTCACTAAATACTGCGGACAACTCTTCCTGGCCCCATGTTCAGTGATATTGGGTGGCTTGAAATGAGTCATGTTGGTAGTGTTTATAAGTGTGTTCCTTTAAGGACCCACTGTTAAACCTTTACTGAAGTCCTTGCTACCTGCTTTAGTCTTCTAAGACACGACTTAGGCGTGTAGAACTTCAGTACCTACGCAACCCAACTGAAAATGATGCTACTTCTGTGATCTGACAGGTTTGGTTCATTTGTTGGTTTGTTTTTGTATTAGCAAATGCCATAAGCCAAGCACTATGGACTTAAAAAAAAAATAGGTACTACCCCTTTAAAAATTACAGACCTGTGATTTGCAAGTTTAACTATTAAAAACATATAGTTCACTGCTTTTGTTTTGTCTATGGGTACCATATCATACAACGGTCATATAGTTTGAATCTAAAATATTACATTATCCTAAAGGGAAATGCAACATCCCACAACCCTCTTCTTTCCTCCAGGCTGTCAACCACACATCTATTCCCATTTCTTTGGATTCACTGGGCTGTGGGCATTGCATAGAGGGATTCATGTGGTTGATTTTCCCTTTCTGTATCTATTGTTATCGGGCAGGACATTTCCAAGAATTGGCCATGTTCAAGCATGTACCAGGAGTTTATTCTGTTTTTTAGAGGTATTTTCATGCCAATTTTGGGTTCACAGCAAAATGAAGAGGAAGTTATAAAAATAAATTAAGTGTGCCTTGCCCACAAATATGCATATATTCCTTACAGTCGATTAACTTACAATGATATGTCATAATCACCCAAAGGCCATCCTTTACCTTAGAGATGATTCTCTGAGGATCCTTTTATGAGTTTAGGCAAGTGTAAAGTGACATGTATCCATCATTACACTACTGTGTAGGTATTGTGCTGCACTGAAAATCCTCTGTGCTTTCCCCTCCCATCTCAGATTTCTGAGACCCTTCTAACAGAAGACACATCAACCCAGGAAAGCAGGCAAATGCAATTACATCCACACACGGTTCCTTTTCCCTGTGAGTCTGAGGTGGGAAAGAAAGCAGCGAGAAAGTTTCACCCTCTGTTGCCATCCACAGCAGACCCAGATCTAACTTCAGTGAATCTTGCCTTCTTCTGTCTTAAAAACCATATTCGGTGGTGGCGCATGCCTTTAATCCCAGCACTCGGGAGGCAGAGGCAGGTGGATCTCTATGAGTTTGAGGCCAGCCTGGGCTACAGAGCGAGTTCCAGTTCCAAAGCTACGCAGAGAAACCCTGTCTCAAAAAAAACAAACAACAGCAACAACAACAACCCAATTTTTACTTATTCATTTATTTTTAAGCTAGGATCTCATATAGCTTAGATTTGCCTTGAAATCACTATGTAGCTTGAGGATGACTTTGGCTTCTGATCCTCTTGTCTCTGAGAGGTCCAAGGTTCTGGGGTTACTGATGTGCACTGCCACACCATGTTTATTTCAGCTTTTTCAGGATTCCATCTGCCTACTCCAGAGTAGGTGGAATGTCTCAGCTACCATATTCTGGGCTCCTGAAATTATGGGGGAGGAAAAAAAATCTTTTCACAACCACTCCAAATTCATAAATAAGTTCCCATAGCAAAACAAGGTACAAAAGAAATGCCTACATGCTGGGTTTTCTACAACACTAAGAACCTTTCTATATAGATAAGGAGAAGAAATAGACCAGTGCATTCCTGCACCAGGTGTGAGGGAAACCGGATACATTTAGAGAAATGTGACTGAGCACAAAGGCTGTGGTCCGACGCTACTAACCTGGGGACAACTTGAAAGACATTTTTGTCCAAGTCCTCTCTGACCTTTCACCTGAAGAAATAAGAGTGCTCCCTTCCTACATGTAGGAGAGGACCCTTTCCCCAAGAGCATCTTATGACTTGCTCTAGGGTAGAAAAGCAAGGGGAGACAAATTTGATATTCCCATTTCTGCTGCTTTCTCAGTTGCCAAAGCGTTATATTTATTTGAGGACTAGTGCATCCTAAATCTCATCACTACCCATCTCTCTTCTTCCTTTCCATTTGGCTACAACCACTCTTCTTTCTCCTCCTCCCCC
>CABHPQ010172422.1:22074-40658 GCA_902168405.1 Peromyscus aztecus
AGAAGAAGAAGAAGAAGAAGAAGAAGAAGAAGAAGAAGAAGAAGAAGTAGCCGCAGCAGCTGGGACTAGGAGAAAGAGAAGATGGATTTGAAGGATAGATTAAAAGGAAACTCAGAGGGAAGTCCCATTTTCTTAAGCAAATTAAAAAGAAAGAAGGAAGGAAGCAAAACAAAATGGATCCAGCTGGGTAGCTTTTTTCATCATTCCTCAACGGTGTGTGGCTCTGCCATTTAGATTGGAAAAAAAGAAAAAGAAAAAAGGCTTGATGTATGCACCTCTGACACTCGCCTCACTACTTAGAAAAACAGATTGACTTTGAGCAATTCATTTAACCTTGAGAGTCCTGACTGACTGATTGTTTACTTATCTCTTTATACACAGGATCTCATACTGTAGCTCCTGACTGGTCTGGGGCTTTCTATGTAGCCCAGGCTAGCCTCCAGCAGGAGGCAATCCTCCTGTTTCATCCTCCCAAGTGCTGGGAAGGAACAAGTTAGTAAGAATCAAGTCAGTTCTGGGAATGAACCACCATGATATTAGCAAGGCCCACCTTTGGCTGGAAGCCGTTTAAAATGTCAGTGTTGTTACTGAACAAGGACTGAGTATGGTTCCGCAGAGTTCATCCGTCCCTGGCAGAGGGAGTCACTCACACCCCTACTCTGTATTTCTGCGGAAATTATTTCAATTAATCCCCCCATTACAGCCCCTCCCCTGGCATGGCACACAGCAGCTGCTGAGTACACCACAGCAGAGGCCAATAGTGTTGGATTGTCACAGGAAGGACACTTTTTGTCGTTGTTGTTGTTGTTGTTGTTGTTGAACTATAATCACAGGGAAGTTGAAGGGGTGGGTAGGAAAATTTCCAGAAGAGAATAATTTCTTCTCTTACATTCAAGGTAGAAACAGATGAATGACTTCTCCCTGTGCAGTGACGGAAAGAAGTCAATTCAGGCACGATCCCTCTGTTGGCTGCTCATCTTTGGGGCCCAGGCACTCGCAAACGTTTCTGAATCTCTGACTGCTCAATGTAATACCCCTTTGGGAACAGTTACGGTGACTCTTATCAGGGCCCTTTTGGGGACATTTGAATCCTTGTATTAATAATACAGTAGTCTGGAAATGGATGCCTGAACACTCCTCGACACCGTGATAACAGCAGTCTGAACACAACTGACCAAAATCTTTTCTATTTTGGAAAAAAAAGAAAAATCCATGTATAGACAATTATACCTAGCAAAATAAGAGGAAGGAATTAATAGCTGAATGCAAGAATTAATGAATTGAAAGAAAAAATAACAAAACACTTTTCTCCATAACTTGCCAAGAACCACAGTTTTACATTAAAGCCTTACCACCTAAAAGATTTGTTTGGAAAAAAGGAATAGCTATTATACAGATTCTCTTTAAATGGCTGAACATGTAAGCTGTGTTTTTCAGCCTTCAGAAATAGCCAAAACTGCTTTACATTGAATTCTTATAAAAACAGTTTGCCCTTGGACAGGTCCTTGGTTTGCTTTGTGCTGCTTTTGTAATTTTTTGTAATTTTTTCCCACTAATAGGTTCAGACATTTTGGCAATTTCAGAACCAAACAGAGATTAATGGAAGTTTAATTCAATAAACTGCAGAGGATTAAGCCTAGAGCCCAAAGTGAGGACTATTTTAGCAGGGCCTTAGCTTTCTACTGTCCTCCTCAGCCCCAGGTTGGCTTCAGCTTTGATGGAGCTGTTCGTACGTCTGAGACCTGTTTGTGAATTATGGAGTGTTTGTATCCATGGCGGTCTATTGCATCTGCCTGCGTTTCTATGGATGTTTGTGCTTTATTCAACATCTTTTTAAAAAGAGTTAAGCAGTGTTTTCTCCCTGCTTGACCACAGGAAAAAATAATGTGGAAAGCACTCCCTATTCCAGCTAAAAAAAAGTTTACTTTCTGTATTAAAAGAAAATAATTACCGGGATATTGGTAGAATTAGTCATGGGGACTGCTGAATAACTGGGAGCATTTGACTCCAGGGATTTCAATGTGGATGACAAGAATAAACTTGCAGCTCAAAGAAACTGAACAAAAGCAACAAATTATACCTAGCAAAATAAGAGGAAGGAATTAATAGCTGAATGCAAGAATTAATGAATTGAAAGAAAAAATAACAGAACCATTCAATATAGCTATCAATTTTTTTATAATATGGAAATAGTTAATGATAAGAGTTTCCAGTCACTAGTGGGAAAAAGAGGAAGACTACTTCATTAGGAATGAAGACAAGTCAGAGAGCTGCCACAAAGGATGGAGAAGTGTAGACTAAATGAAGACCTCACTAGATTATATTCTAGAAAAATGAGAGTTATGGGAAATCAACCAAGAGAAGTTGAAAAACTGGACAAATTGTCAGGAAAAACATGAGACGTCCTATAATGGATCTGAGTCTAGACTTTTACCTCAAACAGCCGGTACTATCTACACTATATTTCCTGTTCTGGTTTTGTTTTTATCTGTTGTTATTTTGTTTTCTTCCCTGGTGATTGCCAGAATATTATTGGTGTCAAGAATGTGTCAAGCATGGGTAAAATATCAGTTCAGGTACAAGAAAGACCAATGGGTTTCACACAGTAGAGCATACAAAATTCATTTCTATGCTTTTACATTTCTAAATGATGATTTATCTGTAAGAAAGTACCACTTGCCACAATTAGTGGACTATGAAAAATAATATGTACAAATATTTAGAAAAGGGCTATTCATATATCCTTCTCCTTTCTAACTAACTATCTAACTAGCTAACTAATTAACTAACTATAATATGTAACTAATGTATAACCATGTACATTACATATAACTATATAGATTTAAGATTTATTTTTAATCTATATAAGTATTTGACTGAGTGTATGCATGTGCATGTACACTGCCACAGTAGTTTTATGTATATATGTAGATATTTTCACAATTTATGGGTTCAGTGTTGAAGTTCAATTCGAACACCACATTGTAATGATTAGAATTTGTATGAGCTTATGTTGGTGCCTCTGTTCTAACCTGATCTGCACCTCCATCCTTGGTCACAAAGTCCTGTTTTCTCCTCTCCTCGCTCCCCTGTCAGTGGTATTGCAAGCGGGTGTTGTAGGATGCTATCATCTACAGCATGAGGCTGAGTCATCTTGCCAGTGAGTCAGGCCAGTCTACCTAAGCATCAGTGTATAGGGGTGACTGTTCCTCCCCTCCCCTTCCTTTGAAAGTACAGCTCATCTCACAATCTGACACAGGAACCAGCGGTCTATGGACAGGGGGGAGAGTGTAATTGGTTAGTTGAGCTTTGATTATGAGACTATTGTGGATCAGTGAGGCTCCTCCAAGGGAGGGTCCTAGGCCATCATTTTTCTCATTAAACGTCTTGCATTGTGAATAGAGCCCTTTCATTCTAAAGGTGTTGTGATAAATTAAATTGGACGGGCCTTTCCTGAAGGTGAATGAGTGTATTTTTTTCCAGGCATGAAAACCTAACATAGGCAGAAATGAAAACTGATCAAGAACAAAGCTATCATTAATTTCGAGTGGAAGAAATAATTCACAAAGCTGAGGTCAGTTTCTTCTCATGGGCAAACTATTTCCTTTCATATACTCCAGTCACCTGGGTGCACATTAGTACACAGGAACCAGCCAGAGTAGTTTTATTTATGCTCTTAGATTTTCAACACCATTAGTCCCATGAGCTCCAAACGCTGCAAACTTCAAAGTAGACCCATAGCTACATTATTACTGCTCCACTCCTCCCTTTGCCAGTAGCCCACAAGCTTCCTGCCCCCTGAGTAGGTGAGTCCTAGTTACAGGCACTGTATGGAAGTTCCTTGCTCTTGGCAAGGTGCCACCTCCTGTGGTTGAAGGGAGAAGTATGTTTAAAAAAAAAAACTTATTAAAAAGTCCCCTCAAACACATCAAACACTCAGCACTGTGTTTTTCCATGATGTATGTGGAAACGAGTCAGAGCATATTGATTAAATTTCTCCCTAATTTCAGATGGCTTGAACAAAGTGAACGGATATAGCACATGGCACAGATGTAAACTGTGTCATTTTTCCTTTGGCTGGTGTTCATGAAAGCACACCATTGTCCATTTTGTGCAGTCCCTATGTGCGCCCAGATTATTATATTTCTGCAGTCAACCTGGAAAATGGCTGGCCTTTCCTGTCACAAAACTGAATCTATTTAGTGCTTCAAAAACACTTCAAGTTTCAAAGAACATTCCTGATTTAAAATATCTCAGCAGCTTTATTGCCTTCTGATTCTTAATTACCCTTTATAGATTTATTCTTAAAATATTTCTCTCTCCCCCACCCTCCTCTGCATGTGGTGTGTGTGTGTTTGTGTGTGCGTGCATGCCTGTGCACATGCAGGTGCCTGTGTCTGTGTGTCTATATGTGAGTGTGTGTATTGGAGTGCAGGTACCCATGCAAGCCAGAAGAGGGTGGTGGATTCCCTGGAGCTTGAGTTCCAGATGGTTGTGAATCTCTTGCCTCAAGGGCTGGGGACTGAACTCAGGTCCTCTGCAAGAGCAGCAAGCGTTCTTAACCATTGAGCCATCTGTCTAGTCCCTTGATTTGCTTTTTAAAGGGGGAAACTTCACTCATTCCTGGACTTTACTTAAAAGTCAATATTTAAGTCCATACAGAACTCCAGAACGGACCTGTGTGTGTATGTTTGTGCATAAGGGTTGTTTTTATTTTCCTCTTTCAAGTGAAAGAGTCATTTCGAAGGGTTGGCAAGCCTTCCAATGAAAACTTCTAAATGTAGTTCCACAAATCAAAACACTATCATAACTAATTTTATATACTTTTAAGATTTATTAAAAATTTATTCTGTGTATTTGACCAAAAAAAAGCACTTCTTCCTGTGTTGCATAGAATGTAACATAAATGAGAGCTGAACTCTTTCTTAATAGTCTTATTTATTTTAACTGTATAATGTTTTGCCTGCATATCCTCCACAAGTGTACCTGATCCTCATGCAGGTCAGAAGAAGACGTCAGATTACAGGAGACTGTGAACTATCATGTGGGTGGCTGGGCTTCAAACCTAGGTCTTTTGCAAGAGCAGCCAGCTCTCTTAACTGCTGAGCCATCTCTGCAGCCTCCAGGACCTGAACACTTGCAATTCTGATTTGCTAATCAGGCGTCCCACCCCAGCAGAAGAGATAGTAACAGTAGTTTTGGGTCCTGTAACTTTTAGCAAGCATTTAGCTTACACTGCATCAAGTGTTTAGCCTACACTGAAGACATCCTAGATATGACCTATTCATTGTTACTGTAAGCAACATAGAGGAGGGGTAATTGAAGCTTTGCTATTCAGACTTCTTACCTTTACATTATGTGCAGTACAGGAAACTGAGTCCTGGAAGTTGACTTCGTCTAAGATAGAAATAGAACTCACACATCCCTATCATTTCTCTGCTAGCATTGGATGGGATCTTATCTTTATATGTTTATGTAAAGAGGGGAGAAATGCACATGTTCTTTTCAGTTAAATGGCCATGTGCCTTGCACCCGCTTGGTACAGTTAAATCATGAATGCATTGTTTGTTTGATGTCTTAATCCCCTTAGGATGTAGAGCTGGTGTCTGCTGACCCTGGGTCACAGTTCCCTCATTACCCAACATGGAAGCCGAGCTGAGCTCTGGAGTCATTTATGTATAAAAAGGAGCTCATCTCAGCTGGAATTAAACATAGAAGTCATATGGGAGTCTTTCTGTAACCACTGTAGGCGGCAGGATTGAATGGAGTTCTTAGGACTGGAGCGTGCAGCAGGGAAAAAAATAATCATGTCTATCCAAGAAAGAAGTGGCCACAAGAGAAGCAATTCTGGGTTACAGCACAGAAAACAGGGCTTTTTATGGGAGATGATAATAGTTCACGGTTTTGAAGAGCTTGGCTTCTGGACAATGAGTGTTAATACAAATATTTGCTTAAAAATTCAACCTAATATCTTAAAAAACCAATAACGTAAGGAGAATTTGCCTCTCTCTGAGATGCTGTCCTTCAAAGTGCATCTTCTTGATACTTCATCATTGCGGTCCTGTTCTGGACTCGCTTCTGTGGGAAGGCAGAAAAGAGCATGCATTCATTGATCTGTTTGAAGTTCCTTAGCCAGCCTTCTCTCTTCTTTGCACACCTGCTCAGTTCAGAAGAAGGTACCTCTAGCAGAGTCCGGCAGATCTAAAAGGCATTAGAGGTCCTTTGGGGTCTTCCATGGGGCTTTGAACCACCAGCCCTGCATGCGACAGAATGCAGAAGGTGTGTTACTGTGAGAGGAAAGAGGGGTCATGTCTGAAGCAGGATGCCAGAAATGTGTAACAGCAGATGAAAGGGCCAGTTTCCTCCGTGCCTGGTCCCCTCTCTCTGGTAAGTGAAGCGGCGGCCTTCACCACTCATCAGCACACAACATGATGTGTTGTAGATGAAATTCTAAATGGTCTTAGTAAATAAGAAACACAGAGCCAAATACAGAGTTAAAGCCTAAGAAATTAGACAAGAGCCATGACTCCCTTTAGCTTACCACTCACTGCCGTTGCTTCCCCTGAGAGAGAGAGACCTTCTTCCTGTGTCCTGTCTTTTTATTGTCTTTCTGTTCTGCCTTCTCATTGGCTCTAAACCCAACCAAAAGACTTCCTCATCACTGCCTTTCTATACAGACCTCCAGGTCTCTACAGTTGGTACTGGGATTAAAAGTGTATATCACTATGCTTGACTGTGTCCTTGAACACAGAGACTCTGCCTACCATGTGATCGGATTAAGGGTGTGTGCTACCACTGCCGGACTTCTGCTTAATGGCTATGACCTCTGATCGCCAGGCAACTTTATTAACATACAAATAAAATCACATTTCAGCACAAATAAAATATCACCATAATGTGTGAATTTAACAACGTGTAAATTTAACATGATGTAGGAAGCTTCAGAAATGAAGACCCAAAGAATGAGGCCACTTGTGTGTTTTTGTGCTTGGATCGATGAGCTAGATGATTGTGGGGATATGTGACTGGGCCAAGGGAGAGTGATTTAATTGTAGTAAGTGGAGGGTGAACCCAGCAAGGCCTGTGGCTCAGATTCCACCCTCTGCCCTGTATATTTAGAAATAAGGCTATTCCTTTCTCTGGATAAAGGGATGTACTTCTAATGAGCAAGTGTCTACAGTTTGCTTCAGGGGAGGGCAAGTGGGTTCTATGGGATGCTACAGAGGAAGTGAGGGTAACCTTCAGGCTTTGATTTCTCAGGTGGCATCTTGGGGATATTTTGTCCTGCATCCCATCAGTGTTGCAGATGTTTATCCCAATGTTCATAACCGCCTCTTTTGGCAAGAGTGAAATATTAAGAATATTAGTGGAAATGAAAGTTAGGAAATGAAATTTTCACAATAGCCTTGAAGTTGATTGAATTCGAAGTGGAAATATGAATTTACAGCTGAGCCTTCGCCCCCAGTGTCCTTTATCCCCCTCCATGGTGCATGGGGGTGAGGTCTCCCAGTGGCAAACCCAGCTTACAGAAGAGTGGAAGCAAGGCCAAGGACAGATACACAAAGTCTCCCTCTGGTCCAGCATCCCTGCAGAGGCTGGTTGATGGAAAGTCCCGAATGATGCTCTCTTCCGTCGTTCTTTTTTCTTAGATGGGTTGTCCTGGCCACACTAATGATTGGGTAAAGCCAAAGAGCTCATCTTCACTCATGTCTGCTATTTTAATCAGAGATGGAAGTGTGGGCTGAGTACCTCAAATACCCCACCTCCACCCCAGGATAGCAACCTCAAACACTACCCCCACCCCAGGACAGCCTTGTCTTTTGATTTGGGATCATCATTGCCTATGTAAGGAGCCCTTTCCAGATTCATTGAGCTGAGATGTATTTAGTTAGAGGTGGCACCTCAGATCAGCCATGGTGCCATGGGGTGGAACATCCCACTGACAATGGCTGCTGTGCTTGCCAGGCGATTTCTGCATATAGTTTATCTGATGATTTATTGCAAGTCCAGCTGCTTTGCTTATTTTTTTTTCTGCACTTGAAATGGAAAAGCAGATTCATTTGTAACTGAAGCTCAGAGAGAAATAATATTAAATATGACTTTCAGTCAGACAAAGGGCAGGAGGTAGAAATTTGTCTCATGATTTAAAGCCATCTGCAGACAGAGGCCTGTTGTTCCAAGCAGGTCGTAGATGCGCCTCTAGCTTTGGGAGGCGCTTTCTCCTGGGACTGAAGCTGAACCGTGGTTGTGTTTCTCGGATGAGAATCATCAGCTGTGGTGACCCAGAAACGAAATGAAACTTTAACACACATATGCAAGAGCATTTATTCATATGTCCCCAAGTGGAGTAGGCTCAGGACCAAATGGAATTTTTCTAATAGAACTAAGTGAAACAAACACTTGACATTGCATCAAAGGACAGGGCTTGTAAAGGATGGAAAAAACACCGAAGATTCCTATGTTAGCAGTGATTCTGGCCAAGCTGGTCCAATCGCTGTGTCCTGAGGACAGCAAGGCTAACACGCCGATGACTCCATCATCCGCCCCTTTAAAATCAGTGTTTGCTTACTTCATTCATCCATATTCTTCATTTGTTTATGTGTGCATTCATTCATTATCCATCCATTCACCCTGTTACTGTTAGGACTATCCAACGAGACCTGTGGATGTCCCTTCCTCTTGGAATGTCCTATGATTGGGCCTGTGGTGACACCAGATTACCAAGACCAAATCCCAGGGTGGTGTTAGTTCGTGAGACACAGGCTCGCTGAGTCTTGTTTTTATAGTGACGGTGTATATAGTAGGAGCAGAGACCAGGTACTATGAGACCATGAGAGAGTGACAGCAGCAGTTGGTGTGGCTCTCTTAATTGGTCCCTAAGAATCTGGTTGTCATAGAATGCTAGATCCTTTGCCCTAAATCCCAAGTGAGTCTCCATGCCATTTCTCCATCCTTACTTGTTTTTCTTCTCATCTTTGTTTCTGTAATTTTATTTTTATGTCTATTATTATTATTTTCTAATTTATTGAGGATTCAAGAATTGATTTGTTGGAGAAGGTGCCTTTTTTTTTTTTTTTTTTGTCTTATCTGTCTTGAACTGATCCGGATACCAGGGAAATTCCTTTTCTTAAAATCAGTATGTCATCAGCAATATATTCTTATCATAGGTGGGGACCTAGGAGTCAGATGCAATGAACTGAAACATGTTATGGGCCAGGGAACTGGCCTAGGGCGTGAAGGTGCTTGCGCGCAGGTGTGACGATCTGGGTTCGATGTCTGGAGCCCACAAGGGGAGAGGAGAAAACCAGCTCCTGAGAGTTGTCCTTATACCTCCACATGTGTGCTGTGGTGTGAGTGCCCTTGCATCACACGCATGCACACACACAAATAATAAATAAAAGAAAATTTTGTTTTAAAAAAAGTTAGGATGTGATTTTGATTGGTAGGAAGAAAAGGAATCACCAAATCAAGGTGATGTGTGAGAAAAATGCAGGTCTTCTTGGAGTCCCCTGACAATGAGGAATTCTGCAGGCTCAGTTTCTAAATCTTTTCATTCAGGAGTTTAACTACATCAGATTGGTCTTTTCTGCGTACAATGAGAAGTGTCTGTCACATATCTCGGGGCACTGTTGTGCCTGTACCTTCTCTCCTTTACAAGACACCTCAGCAATTGAGCCAGAGACCACTAGCGTAGGGAGGCAGTCAATGTTCACAAACATCTATAAACAAATTTAGTAAGTTAATGATCATGACCACCAAATTCTTAATTCGATTTTCACATTTTACTGCTTTCTTTGTGGGAATTAGATATTTGGTCCATGCTAGGTAGAGACCTCTATTATCAGTCCCTATCAGCATCTTCGCTACTTAGTTGTAACACAAATTGCTAAACAGTCTTATTAACAGAAAACCCAGAGCCAGATATTGGGGTGAAAGCTGAAAGAACAGAGGGGTAAAACAAGCCAGTCATAGGTTCTTACCCCTAGGAAATCCTCAGGCCAAGAGAGCTACTTCCTGTATACTCATGCTTTATATACCTTTCTGTGCCCTGCCATCTTACTTTCTCTTCCCATCCAGCTACATCACTTCCTCTTTCTGCCCAGGTCTACCACTTCCTGTCTGTCTATACAGACCTCCAGACCTCTATGGTTAACTAGTGCTGGGATTAAAGGCATGTGCCACCACGCCTGGCTCTGTTCCTTGTGTGGCCTTAAACTCACAGAGATCCGGATGAATTTCTGCCTCCCGAATGCTAGGATTAAAGGCATGTGTTACCACTGCCTGATCTCTGTGTTTAATATAGTGGCTGGCTTTTTCCTTTGATCCCCAGGCAAGCTTTATTTGTTAGAGCACAAATAAAATATCACCACACTTAGTCACTTGATGAACTTCCCTAGTAGACAGTACTTGACATATGTCACAATTTGTTGCTAGGGAATTAAGAGCACCTTCTGTGATCCATTAAGGGATGGCTTTTGGAAGCCTGTTCTTGGTTTCCTCTAGACTTCATCCATATGCCTTTCTGCATGTATCCACTTTTCTTTACATCTTTTTGCTAAAGTTCTCCTAGCACATCACTGAACTAGAGAGTAGTCTTACAGACCCTTGATTCAGTGCCATTTGCTAACTCCTTTCTTGAAAAGATACAACTTACTAAGTATCTTATGTGAGTGTTGAGACAGGGGAGAAGGAGAAGGGCAAAGATGGATAACACAGCGGCACAATTAATGTGAAAACAGTAGATGGAAACAAAGTGATAGACAAGTACAGGAAGTCAAGCGGGTGCTGAGAGGATAGATGTAAACCTGGGGTTGTTAATGGAAATAAGAGTATGGTAGTTTCAATGAGAATGGTCCCCATAGGCTCATATATTTGCATACTTGGTCTCTAGCTGGTGGAACTGATTGGGAAGGGTCAGAAGGTGTGGTCTTGTTAGAGGCAGTGTGTCACAGGGGTGGACTTTGAGGTTTCAAAAGCCCAAGCCATTCTGTGTTAGTTCTCTCTGCCTCATGATTGCTGTCTCAAGATGAGATCTCAGCTACTACTCCAGTGCCATGTCTACCTGCCTGATACCTTACTCCCTGCCATGATGGTTATGGACTCCAACCCTCTGGAATCATGAGCCACATCTAAACACTCCCTTTTATAAGTTGCCTTGGCATGATGTTTTGTCACAGAAATTGGCATGTAATTAAGACAAAGGGTATGCACATGCTGTTTGCCCATTGCAATGTGTAGTCATTCAGACACCTGCCTTTTGTTTGGATTCAGAGGAAAAGCCTATGAAATACTGAACAATAAAGGCCTATCTGAGTGGAAACGGCTGTCCAGGGACACAAAGATCAAGATAAAATAGTTAACTTCTTCTGAACCAAAGGAAATGGGTAGTGTCACTGAATGAGGGACAGCTTCAGAAGAGTCAGCACTTTGAGAGTGGGTCACCAGGAATTCCAAGTCAGCGAGATCAATAGGTTATATCCTTGTGTAGCAACAAGCACTGTTTGATGATGAAGGAAACCACCACCTAACATACAGGGTGCTTTTTGTTCACCAGGGGCTATCCTGATTTCTGTACAGCGAATCTTTTCATCTTCACAACAACCTCTGAGGTATCCCTGCTCTCCCAGATTCACAGCTGTAGAAGTAGAGGCCCAGAAAGCTGCTTTGATCCTCCAAATTAACTCTGATACCCCAAAGATATAGAAATAACACTTTAGCATCTGTGTTTTGTTGTTATGGAATTTAATAGAAGGTTTATTTGCTGGAGATGGATTTTTTTTTTCCTTATCTGCACATGTCACATCAGGGGTGTGTGTGCATGCATGTGTGTGTGTGTGTGTGTGTGTGTGTGTGTGTGTACATGTACATACAGGCACATGCCGAGATCAGAGGACAACCTTAATGTCAGTCCTCAGGCAGCTTCCATCTTTGGTCGGAGACAGGGTCTTTCACTAGCTTGGAACTTGGTCACATTGGCCAGATTATCAGCAGCCCTGCTTCCGGGAATTTACCTTTGCCCTGCCTCCCATCCCTTCCTCCCTTCCTGGAATAACGGTTTCTGCCCATTATGCATGGGTTCTGTGGATCTGAAATCCAATCCTCAGGGTGTGAGGCAAATATGTCAAGAGCCGAGCCTTCTCCCAAGACCCACTGTGAATCCTTTTGGAAACACCCTAGTGCCTACTCAAGGGCAGCGGGACCCAAGGAGAGAGGAAACAACAGCAGCTTCACATGTACATTGTGGTCACAGGACTGTGGGCTTCGGTGCCTGGCCTTGGAGCCGATGTAAACTGTTGGACTTGCTGCACTGTTTATTAGTTGACTGATTTGACAAGGGTATTGAGGTGTTTCTGTGACTCACTCCCCATTTTTATAAGCCAAGGGAACCCAGTATCCAACTTCTGTGGGTGTTTTGAAGGCCCAGTGCTACAAAATGATGACTCTGGGTTCTTGGCACACTGCCTGGTACATAGTAAGCACTCAACAAATGGTAGCTATTCCTAGTCAGTAGGGGACAGATGATTTTCACACCAATTTCCATTGCATGGCCACTTTTAATTTACCACTAATTACATTTTGATGACATTTGCATACAGCATTTAATTGACTGAAAAATCCCATTAATACTTCATAATGGAGTACACAAATTATATGGGGAAAACATTCTTGGGATATTATAAAGGAAGGCTCACTTTTCCCTTCTATCAAACATGTAAATCTGTGGAGGAGCACTGTATCTCACTGGGGACTTTAGGCAGTTTCATGTAGATGGCATCATCAGGCTCTTCATGAGCAAAGAATCTAGTCATTTTACAGTTTTTCAGTCATCCTGTGCACAGCATCAAGGACTCATACTCTCTTCTCTACTCTACCACCACCACATAGGTCACTGCCCTCACTCTCCTGGGATGTGTTGTGAATCAGTGTCTGTGCCCGCCTGCCAGCAGAACTTGAGGACCTTAACATTCCTGGAAGGCTCCTCTGCTCTGTGGTCACATTGGTGGCTCAGCACTTGCATCAGATGTGGTGACAATTGTTGGCACCCATCTGGGGGCATTTCCCCACCATCCTTTATCCTCTCTCTCATCATGTTGTCTATACCGATGCTGTGAATAGTGTCCTCAACATTGTGGAACTGGCTTTCTTCTCTTTTTCTCCTCGACATTTTTAAAAATGGAAGAAAAAGCACCCAGAACTGCTCATAGATCATTAGTTCTTGTGTTTTTCAATGGTCCTTAGGGATCTTCAATCCCTGGGAAGAGCCCGGTGTCCTTGATACAGGCATCAACATTGCCCCTTAGGAACCTGGAGGGCAAGTGTTCTGAAATGGACTCTGTAATTGTTTGAATGAAAGTACCTTGTTCACATATTCTTCCTCCCACCTTCTCCCAGTTGCCACTGAAGCTACCATAACTTCTTTAGGCATTGCTTCCTTAATCTCTACGTGCACTGTAGGTTGTTATTTTTAGGTTCTGCTTTATGCTTATTCTTAGTGAAATTCATAATTGTCATTGACATCTAAAATGTATTTATTGTTTCAGAATTCTGACAGTGCCTGTGCTGGCTAGTTTTGTGTCAACTTGACACAAGCTAGAGACATTTGGGAAGAAGGAAACTCAATGGAGAAAGTGCTCCCACCAGACTGGTGGTCTGAGAGCAAACCTGTATATATATATATATAAAATATAAATATAAATATATATATTTTATAAATATAAAAATATATATATAAATATAAATATATATATAAATATATATATATTTATATTTAATTAATGGTGTGGGAGGCCTATCTCACTGTAGGTGGTGCTGACCTTGGGTTGATGGTCTTGGGTGCTATAAAAAAAAATCAGACTTTGCAAGTCATAGAGAGCAAGCCAGTAAGCAGCACTCCTCCATAGCCTGTGTGTCAGCTCTTGCCTCCAGGTTCCTCTCCTGCTGGAGTTCCTGCTCTGACTTCCATTGATGATTGACTTGATGTGGAACTGTAAACTGAAATAAACCTTTTCCTACCCAAGTTGTTTTTGGTTATTATGTTTTATCACAGAAATAGAAACCCGAGCTAAGACAGTACCAATAAATTATGTAACATCTGAAAATGCGACAAGAAAAATTTAGACCTTTCTTACTCACATATATACAATATCTTCAAAAACTTCTTGCTGTTTGTATGTATTTGCATTACTGTTTATTATTTTCTTAATATGTTTAAAGTTCAATGTCCTCCTATGAGTAAAATTGCTGTGAGTGGATAACCACTGATAAGGGTCATGTGTTTGTAGAAGGCGGTGCATATTCCCTTGTTTGGTATTTACTGAGTGCAAACCTCAGGCCAACATGCAATGTTAAACCTAGCGATACAGATTGTTTATGGAAGCTGTCTGGCTGTCACAGAGGGAGACTGAATAGGTTTGGTAAGATTTACCATTCTCGTAGTCATGTTTGTTGCTGTGCAGTGTCTCAATCAGATCTGTGATCCCTTTAGAAAGACTGAAAGGGAGCTACCTGGTTGCTCATTTGAAGACTAATCAGTAACAGAATTGGAGGGAGGATGAGGCACAAGGGTACTACTGATTGCCTGATAAGTGATGAAAGATGTCAACAGCTTACAAATTAGCAGATGCCACATGGTCCTTACCCACTCCCCCCGCTCCGCCCCATTTATCAGTTGTTCCTATGAAGGGTTTATGCCAGGAACACAATCCCCCTTTTTTCCTGTCTGTGTCTGCACTTGTATGTGTGTATGGGTAATGCTACCATTGTAAGAGATGAATCATACCCAAAAATACAGATAAAAACTGAACTTTAATCAGCACGGTAGTCCATGCCTCTAATCCCAGATATAACACTAAGACATAAGGACTGAAATACTGAAGACCTCTTGGGTGACATGGTATGCCATCTGGGAAAAAAAAAAAAGGTTTTCTTTTTCCCAAATCATAGATGTTAAATTCAGAGATAACTGACCATGTCCGTACCTGACTGCCACATTAAGGATCATTACTTCTTGGTATTTCTGATGTTGGCTTTCTGGACCATTGTTTCGGGGTGCCTGCTGGATGCTATGTGTGTGTTGTGCTTCCTTTCTGGTGTCTCTCCACTGCATCAACTCCAAGCCCCAGCTGCTCAAAGTCTGCATCACTCAGCTACATGCCCCCTTCCAGGTCTTCTATATGATGAAGTATGGCAGCTGGATGGGCTCAAACTTCCCCACAGGGAATTCAGACTGCAATCCCAGACAATGCGCCGTGACCTCTGGAAGTTACAAGACCGGGAATTCAATGTCAAGGAATGTTGGAAATGCCTCCTCATGTCAAATGAACTTGAAGAAGTGAGAAAAATACAAACTAAGAGAAATGTGAGTTTGTTGTGATTTTTAAAAGTTGTATGCCTGTTAGAGGTGGAATCATGACAAAAGTGTGGAGACTTCCTCCATTATGAAAACCCAGGGGCAGTTCACTAGCCTCTGGTCTCCTTAGTAAAGATGAGAACAATTTGTACATACTTGCAGAGTCACATAAAAACACTAAAAGAATAACACAAAAGAATAGATACTGCAAAGGGAAACACAGGTAAAAGTTAGATTTTTTTTTATTGCCTGGGGTTAATGTTCATTCCTCCATGAGGAGGTCAATATGATTTTTCTATATAGTTTATACTCAGATCTGGAAGCTGTTGTTGATTGTATTTTACATCTTGATTAGCTTTATAAGTAAGTTTGATGCTCAGAAAAAAAAAATTGGTGAAGAAACAAAGTCTCCCTCTGAGCCAGCCTGCTCCTCTGTATTTCATTCCCACACAAATATTCTTTTTTTAATTAAATTTTTTAAAAATTCATTTTACACACCAACCACAGACTCCCCCTCTCACCCCTCCTCCTGCTCCCCACAGTCTTATCCCACCCATCTACCCCTCATCTCTTCCTCAAAAAGAGTAAGTTCTCCCATGCGGGGGACAGAAAAACCTGGTACATTCATTTGAGTCAGGACCAAGCCTCTGCCCGCTGCGTCAAGGCTGAGCAAGTCATCCCACCGTAGGTAATGGGATTCAGAAAGCCAGCTCATGTTCCAGGGATAGATTCTGATCCCACTGCCAGAGGCCCCTCAAACAGACCCAGCTACACATATGCAAAGGGTCTAGTCTGGTCCCATGCAGATTCCACAGCTGTTGGTCTAAAGTTTGTGAGTTTATGTGAGCTTGGTTCAGTTGTCTCTGAATATTTCCCCATCCTGATATTGACTCCCCTTGCTCATATAATCCCTCTTCCCTCTCTTTGACTGGATTCCTGGAACTCTGCCTGGTGCTTGCTGTGGATCCTTCATCTGCTTCCATCAGTTACTGGAGGAAGGCTCGATGGTCACAGTTAGGGTATTCACCAATCTGATTACTGGGGTAGGCCAGTTCAGGCACCCTCTCCACTATTGCTAGTAGTTTAAGCTGGGGTCATCCTTGTGGGTTCCTGGGAAATTCTCTAGTACCAGGTTTCTCCTTATCCCCATGATGTCTCCCTGTATCAAGATATCTCTTTCATTGCTCTCCCACTCTATCCCTCCCCCATGTTCTCAACCCCAATCCCCTCTCCTCTACTGCCCCCCTTCATCCCCAGTTTACTCATGGAGATCTCCTGTTTCCCCTTTCCAAGGTGATCCATGCATCCCTCTTAGGGTCCACCTTGTTTCCTAGCTTCCCTGGAACTGTGGGTTGTAGTCTGATTATCCTTTGCTTTACATCTAGTATCCTCTTATGAGTAAGTACATGCCATGTTTGTCTTTCTGAGTCTGGGTTACCTCACTCAGGATGATATTTTTTGATTCCATCCATTTGCCTGCAAGTTTCATGAGGTCATTGTTTTTGTTTTTTCGGTGAGTAATACTCCATTGTGTATATGTACCACATTTTCTTTATCCATTCTTCGGTTGAGGGGCATCTAGGTTGTTTCCAGGTTCTGGTTATTACTAATAATGCTGCTATGAACATAGTTGAGCAAGTGTCCTTGTGGTATGATTTAGCATCCCTTGGATGCCCAAGATACATATATATTCTTGATCTGTTTTGTAGACTGGGGGTGCTATATATCAGTCTAATGGAACTGGATCTTTTGTAGTTGTGGGCTGTTCACATGGGGCTTTGGAAGAGCAGGGTTCCAGCAACAATGCTGGTTACACTGAAGCCTGCTTATCCCTTGCCTATTGATTTTGTTTTAATGCTATTATTATTGGTGAAAAATTCCTTCCAGTGAAACTAGTCTACATAGAAATGTTAAGGGACTAAAATACTGCTTTCCTTAGGATAAAAACCTCCTCATTTTTAAGACAATGGTGATTTTGTTTGTGATGGAACTGAAAACTTGAATGTGACAAATGTGGGTCTTCAGGCTGCTGATGCTCCTGTTGCAGCTAGAGAGTCTCTTCCCCAGCACCTTCTTCGGATATTGGGAATGCCCTTCATGTTTTCTCAGGCTTCCTCCATAAGCTCTAGGCAAAGTCATCTTCTTCAAATAAGTGAATACATTCTGCACTTTTGAATCTTGTTCTTAAGTGATATATATGTTGTCTTGGGTCAAAGGGTGCTGTCTTCCAAAAGATATTTCTGTGTCTTGACATTTGGAGCTGGTGAATATAACAATATAAGTATATTAAAGGCTTATTTTTATTATCTATCTATGTTTATGTCTGTCTGTGTATGTATATGTGCATGTGTGGTTTGCATGTCTGTGGAGGCCAGAAGAGGACATCAGATCCCTTGGAGCCGAAGTCACAGGCACTTGTGCGTCACCTGACATGGGTATTGCAAACAGAATTCCAGTCTCTGAAAGAGGAAGAAGTGCTTTTAACCACAGAGACAATTTTCCAGTCGCCCTTACCTGCTCAAACCATATTTTGGAAAAGAGTCTTGTCAGTATAATTAATGGTCTCCAGGTAAGACAAATATGAATTATCAAGTAGCCCATAAATTTGATAGTTAGTATCCTTGTAAGAAGCAAAAAAATGGCAGGGAGGACTGGGGTGCAGTGGTGTCTAGCAGGAGTGTGTGTTTAGAATGTCCAGGGGTGTGAACCTCACCACCCAAACAAGCAAGCAACAACAAAAAAATACATACAAAAGAGAAGTCCATATGAAGACAAAGGCTGAAGCTGGAGTTGCCTGAAGGAAGGGTTCTCACATAGCGATTTCTGAGAGGCACGCCTTTCCTTTTGCCTCAATTTCAAACTTGCAGCACCTAGGGACTGAGAAAGAATACTCTCCCTATGTTTTAAACCTCCAAGTGTGTGGTTGCTCCTCCCCAGGGTTCTTGATGGGGTTTATTTTTCAGTATCTGCTAAGAGAAATTAGGAAAGAAATAGTGATGTCTTTTCTGTCTTGTTCTCACCCTTGGTTTTGAGACTGTATAAATTCTGGAGGACTAAATCTAAGAGCATCTGTAAGACAGACTATGATGTAGTAAAGATCAGATCTCTGTGAAACTCCAATGACTAGAACTTGGACCTTGTTGTCTTTCTCAATTTTCTCTTCTCTTTAATTGGCACAAGCTTGTGTGTGTGTGTGTGTGTGTGTGTGTGTGTGTGTGTGTGTGTGTGTGTGTGT
>CABHPQ010172423.1:0-23439 GCA_902168405.1 Peromyscus aztecus
AAAAAAAGACAGAGACACAGGATAGCTTCAGGAGGGCCCTGGGTCAATACCCAGTCACCTTGAGATTTATTCCAAAGGGCTTTTTATATAATGCCAAGGGGCAAAGCCAAAGATCTCCCCCTATCAAGATCAAAGCACAGCATACAGCCAAGTGTAGACCCTTCAAAACATCTGGTAAACACGCCCTTGGCCAAATCATCCCATTATGCAGCCTGCTGGGTAAAGCAAACTCAGACTCTCTGACCTTGAGTAATTTGGGCCCCCATAGTTTACCACACAGATATCTGCCACAATTCAGGATCTGATGCTATCAAATGGGCAAAGTGGTCTGTAATCATTGCCATGTCAAATAGACTGTGTGGAAAACACCAGTTCAGACAAATGGTAGAAAATCAATGCTGAGCAATTCAACAATTAAAACTACAATTAAACATTTCCATAACGCCAGGGTAATGCTTATTGTGTAACAGTTGATGTGATGATTCTTCATGCCAAGCATGGTTTTGCTCAGTGGACAACCAACAACACTTGCTTCTATATCTAATTAATTTGGTATTTCTCTAACACAATAAAAGACCCACTGAGAAAACCAAATCCATCATTTTTTGAAGCTCTGTCCATCCCACCAGAGGCCCTTTCAGTTCATGGTTAACCTTTTCAGTCATCTGGCTTTTTTTTTTCCTACTAGACAAGTTGTATTCATCTTAAAATAAACTAATTCCCAGTGTGGAAAGAGAAACCTGCAGGGAGAGCTATGATGTCTCACTGTGCCCTGCTGCAGGGACTGGTTGTCTATTCATTGCACATAGAGCCCTGCAGGAACAATGTGAAATAGAGCAGAGGTTCTGGTTACTTCCAGAGGGAGGCAATCAGGCTTGAGGTGCAATGGTAAGCAGAAAACTGATGACAAGAACTAACACGTTAGTCTTTGGAAACATGGGTAAAGCAGACTAACTTAACCAATGATGAGGAAAGCCATTTTCAAGTTTACTGGAGAGATTGCATTCTAAAACATTAATTTTTTTTAAATATTTCCAGTCCTTAATGGCAAATAAACATCTATAATCCTGACAGATGCATAATGAGGCCTGCTTTAAAAATACAACATGAATGATTAACAATTAGTATGAGAATTTAAAGGTGAAAACTGATCATTTCAATGATTTATAAACGTGACCAAATTTGTGTAATTGTCCCTAATAGTCCTTGCAGATTAGTTGGTTTTCCCCACTATAGTAAGAGAAGCCCTCTACTGGAAACTAACCCATAAGTGAGAAGGGTCTGAACTAGTGAGATTACCATGGAATGACTTCACTTTTAACCCTAATATAAATACAACAAGGTTAAATGACGTGCTCCTGTGTTATCACGTCCCATAACAAGCCTCATTGGTCTACTTTCATGTTTTGGCTATCATGTCATGATACTGAAACATACACATTTTTGTTTAAAACACTGTGTACTTCTGTCTAGGGGCTGCAGTGATCAACTATATTTAAAGTATATAGTAGATCATACAACTTTTTAAGATACACTAGCAAGATATTTTCTTTCTGTTGTCAGAATCATGGTTATGAGTGCTAAAATTCTATTACTAAATCTACTTTGATGAGAAAAAAATAAACCAGCAAGTAAGTGATTTACCTCGTAAGTGGTAAGTGCTAAGTCTTAGCCTACATCTCTTCCTTACTAGTCTCCTTTCCACTGGCACTGGATGACTAGGTCCTTAATAACAGAATAGTAAGCACTGGTGTTACCCGTGCACCCTTAGAATCTTCAGCAGTGTAAGACATGGGCTCGGATGCTTAAAGAGCTCTTGGAGGGGCATTGAAGTGATTCAGCTCTGGCTTGCCTGGGTGCATCCTCACACCTTAAGAGACAGATTGAAAAGCGCAGTTCAGAACAAGCTCCCCAGCAGCCCGCCATGCACAGATCACGAGGATGATGTATGGAGATGGCGCCTCCCAGGGCTCCTGGGCTTATTGCTGTGATGTGTAACTCATCTGTGGAACAGTGACAGCAGCTGGCTGAAGAGTGCTCTGTAGCTTCAAAGACCCGGCATGCAGACGGACACTTGGGGAGTCCTCTGTGCACACTTTGTGAGCACAGCAGACAGCAGCAGCTCGTAATCTGTGGCTCCACATGTGCTAAATGACCACACTTATCCAACCTAAGAAGTATTTTTTCTCAGCTTTGGTCCAACACTGTCAGCCCTGTGAGCACATCTTTGTTTGCACCATAGGCTCCAGGTGGAGAGGGTGGCGGATGGAGCTTTTCCCTGTGGAGGACAGTGTATTCTCCATCTGTTGGGTGAGGGGGCTCACGAGGCTTTGGTCCTGCCCAGCTACTTTCAAGCATGAGGTTGTGACCCCTTTACACATGATGTGAACATGGATGAGACATGGGGTCAGCAGAGACAGGACTAGGACCATTTGTCACAGTAAAGTTAATTAAGTGACCAAGTCACTCAAAAGAAAGATCAAAGAAGGTATAAAAACAGATGAAGTCTTCAAAAGACTGATCTAGTTTGCACGAAGTGAATGTTTTTCTAGATGTTCTTTTATAGATAATACTTAAAAAAAATACCACTCTTTGAACATTGCAGAGTGGTCAATGGAGCTGGAGGGGCTGACATTCTAAGCACACTGGGTTTTCCCGTACAGTTGTTATGTTACAGTCTTAAATTAGTAAGTGACAGATATGGAAGAAAGCAATGAAAGCAAAGCAAGCTGACCAAACTCTAGATTATTTGAGGGAAAAAAGCATTAAGGTTTAAATTTCAGGTGCAAGACTGCTTTATGTGTGGTAAAGTTAGGAAAACAGAATGATTTCTTCATATATTGACCTGTTTGCTACAGGCTTTCACAATATTCCTACACTATAAAATTTGAAAATGTGTCTAAAGAACAGTTTGCTTTGAGTTCTGTGAAGATGTGTATTTTCATATTAATTCACAAGAAAAGGTAACTAGACTATCATACTAAAACCGCACTTAGCTGATTAACAATCAGAGATCCCAGACAAAGGTGCTAGAACAACTGGCTACTTAGACAGCTGTTTTATGGGCTGAATCCTCCATCACCCCTGGCTGTGCCTGGCACTGTTGGGAACAGCTCCTTCACGAACTTCCAGAACCATGCAGACATACCAGTGTTAAGCTCTAGTCGACTGGGGCTTCCATTAGCAAAGGTCTGAACTTAGTACCCAGTAGCCACCTTGTTCTGAGTTCTAACTGTGAGCACCTCAAAGTCAAGTCCTCCTCATGTGTGTCTGTGTAAACACCAAGCCAGACTTATCTCACATTTTTTGCCAAATATGAGTAAAATAAGGTCTAGCTACACCCACACACCACTGGCTATCTATTTATTAGTTGTGTACTGTGTATGATTCCTGTCATTTCAGCCTCAGATCTGCAATGCTACTTTGTTTTGCTTCCCATAAAGTATGCAGGGGTGAATCTTACTAGGGCACCAGTAAAGTCAACTTGGTGTTTTCAGTCTCTTATCTCCCTGGTCAACACATTGACAGAATGTCATCAGTGGCTCCTGTGGTCTCCCTGCAGCCAAAGGACTGGACTACTTTAAAAAACATAAGCTGCAGTCAGAGATGGAGGTGTGGGGGTGCAGGGGAAACCTGAAGTTGTAAAGTACTGAGGTATTAAGGGGAATGCTAACAGCTCACCATGGTAGACCAGAACTTCTGGTCTGTGCAGTAAGATCACCTATCATTGTGGCCATATGCAGAATAGCAGGTTCTCAGACTGGACAGCCAGAGACATGAACTCGCCATGTTCTGAAGACCATCTGGACATTGTGGGACATCACTTCCTCAGCTCCCCATGTGCATGTGCATGGTGCCAAATGAGGAGCTATCTGTGAAGGTGCACACACAGTGCCTTTCAAGTATGTGCTCATCACTCCATACTTGCACACTGAAGCACTCTGCTGGAACTTTTCAGAAGGATTCAGAATTTGGGGTCTACAGTCGAGGGCTTCTCCCTCAGATCTGGGAAAGCCTCTGACCTGCGGGCTGGTGGTGGGGCACATTTCAATGCCATAGTACACTCCAAATGCCAACCACCTCAGCTTTCCAGAAGAAGATGCCTTTGTTACAAATACCCTAAGGTCATTTGAATCAAGATATACACAAGTACACAAAAGCTAGATATTTTCTTTCACTAAATGGTGACATTCCACAAGGACACATGAGCGTGCACTCAGATGTCTGTTTTCTATTATTTTTGAAATGAGCATCAAGCTGTGTTAAACAGTAATGGCTTAAGAGATAACTGTCCCATCCTGTTGTAGGCACCACAACTAGGTACATTCAAAAGATTTTATTTATTTTCACATCACAAGAAAATGACATATTGTAGTAGGACAGGCCCACAGTGTCAAGGAAATTGGCTCAGACCAGTTGCCAAGGCATGCATATAAGTACTCCTTAAGAGCCAACCTAGAGTCTGCCTGAGGGCCTAGCAACAGGAGCTGTCAGAGTCCCTGGTCACTGCCAGAGTTCCTGATCATGCAGAGTCTGCCTGAGGACCTAGCAACAGTTAATGTGATGTCAGAGTTCCTGATCATTCCCAGCCAATGAGGGACAACCACACAGACTGGGTGCTGGGAGGGGGGTATATAAGGCCTTCCCTGTTATTGAATAAATGAGTTCATTATTTGCCTTCAATGGACTCCTGGTGTCTGTGCCATTGACGCCACGCTTTCTCACCTCCTTGTCTTCATGCTCTCCACACTTCATATGAATTCATTTTAAAATTTTTATTATTTTAAAAATTGTGTGTGTGTGTGTGTGTGTGTGTTAGGTCTGCACACCTGTGTGCAGTGCCTATGGAGGCCAGAAGAGGGTATCTGATCCCTTGGAGCTGAAGTTACAGAAGGTTATGAAATTGTGGTTGCTGGGAACCAAACTTGGGTCTTCCATAAAACCAGTAACTACTCATAACTCCTGAGCCATCTCTCCATTCCTATGGATTCATTTTAAGAGCCCCAAGCTTTTTATATACTTGCATATGCTCACAATTTCCAGTGGTTAATCTTGGTTACCAATTTGCCTGAGTTACCACTTCTGGGAGTGTCTTGCGAGGGTTCTTCCATAGGAGGAAGACCCAAAGTAAATGTGGCTGTACCATGCTGTGGCCTGGGGACTAGGCTGAATACAGGAGGGGGTAGGAGGGGACAGGCAAAAGCCAGTTCAGTACTGGCACTACACCACGAGGCAAAATAAATTCTCTCTCATAAATTGTTTCTTGTCAGACTCTATCCTCAGCAGAGAGAAAAGTAACAAATACACAATTTACTGTTGCATTAAGTTCAACCTGTTTTAAGTTACTCTGGTCATTATCCTCCAGAAAATCGTTCCCTGTTGTTAATTTTCAGTTCTGTCCTACTGGTACGACGAACCCCAGTGTGTTCTTGTGTAGGAATGCACCGCCCACCCCGCCCATGCATAGCTGGGTAAGAATGCTGCTTTTTCCCTATTGAGAAACTACAGAAAAATGAGTAACTTATTCAAGAGTCAGTTTAGGTGTTTTAAGGTCTGCTAAGTTTTCCTGGCCATGCCAATTAACCAACCCCATGGTTTCTAAGACAGTGACTTCCAGAGTACAAAGTGAAAGATTGTGTTTCTATAAGTCCAGACCTTACTGTGGTTCATGATCAAGACCCCAGATCCTTCAACTGAGCGTTGTGGATGTGTATGGGGTGGTGGTGAAAAACGTGCCAATGGTAAAAGGTTTCTGAACGTGCAATACTAACTCACAGTCAAATATGTAATGAACTCAAGATGCTCCTGGCTGTACCCACCTGTGGTGCATTGTGCAACCTCAGTGCAGCCTTGATTCTGAACACACAACATGCTCACTTTGCACAGCACACAGGGCTACACCACATAGTGCCACAGAATGCTGCCTAAAACACCTGGGCTCAGATTCCAGGCTATTCTACACTAGGAACTACAATGCTTTCCTACTCTTATAGACAATAATGACTTTCAACACTTCCTCACCATCATTCTCAGCATGTAAGAATCAAATTAGGACATCTTTAGATTGTAATATGTTAGAGTGTTTGGTTTTTAAAAAAAATTGCTATTTCAATTGATGACTTGTATTTTGGCTTAAGTTTGGGACACATTTCCAACAATTTCTGAAATGACCAAGATTTACTTCTGTATACAAAATACAGGAACGAATCTATCTCATTAGTATACAAATTTGCTTTCCTTGTTAATAAATGGTACAATTATTTGTATAGCATGTAATTATTGTAAAATTACTTCCCTTATGTTGTATTATCAGTAAATGCTTGGCTGTCACACTGGCTTTAAGCCAAGATATGCCTGGGGTTGTATGAAAGTTTCCTGGCCAGAAAGGTTATAAGTGGGAAATTCTTAAGAAAGGCTTTTCTAGACTGCACAGTGAGATGGGACTGAGGGCAGGGAGTCATGAGGGAGATTTGGAGGGGGTAAAGGTACCCTGGTGTGGTGTGGAAGCCCCTCATCACATGAGAAATGAACTCTGTACAACCCCTCTGACCTAGACTCTGAATGGCAAAGTGCTCAGAAGCACGGAATTGCTATGCCATTAAGTTTCCCAGGAGAAGTTTCAAGAATTCCACTGTGCTCTTTCATCAGAGCCCTGTGGTATAAAATTGTGATTGTTTATTGATGTGTTTTATCTAAAGCCTGGCTCTACAGAAGACTGTTGTTTTAACCTGATAGGTGGGAGCAAGTGGGAACTATTGCTACTTTAAAAATTGTAATCAGTTTTCTATCTCCTACAAGGTGGTCACTTCAATTCCCCCTTTGAAACAAGCATGCCACTGTTTTGAGTCAAGCTACTAAAATGGACATTTTAGTTAACAACAAATGAAAGCCAAGTGCCTGCTCTGAAACAGCGGAGGCATGAGCTGTGGGGTGCAGCTTTGCAGATTAACTCTTTTTTTGAAGCAGAAAGCCCTAGGCCCTAGATGCTGTGTGCTCCCGTGGAGATGTGTCTGGAAACTTCTGGACACAGAAGACTTCCTTTAGGAAAGAAGCTGCTCTTCAGAGGCTTTGTGGGATGATATGCATGTGCATTATTGCTCTAGGGCCTTGGGTAAGATACCAGGCGGTGAACTGAAGGAGGGAGATGGGACCTAGTTATGAAGGAGCCCAGGACCTCTGCGGCATCAGTGTGGGGCAATGGGCAGTTGTGGGCCTGAGGGAGACATTGGCACTTCACATGCACAGTCACCAGCAAGGCCAGGTGTGGGCACCCCTGTTGAAGGAGGGTGACAGCGGTCAGTGGACAGCTCTCAGGGAGAGGCTGGCTAGGAAAGGGACAGCGGAGGCACTGTGCTGGCTAAAGAAAGATGGTGCTGGAAGCGTGTTATAGCAGCTCTTTAGAGAGTGCTCCTGATAAGTACTAGGTTGGCGCTTTGGGTAAACTTTGAAATGATTGAACAGATACTTATTTGTATAAAAACACGTGCTACACATGAGTTATAAGGACTACACCACATATCTCAATGAGCAATTTGTATTTCAAAGGCCTCATGTACTTTATGTCTTGTGTGCCTTATTATCTCATAGGCTGTTCATACCCATATCATTAGTGTGCATATCTGCTTTCATCTTTAATAAATGGTACAATTATACATATGAAATTGCTGTATACATGATATTTAAAGTGGTAAGGAATCACGAAGATGACTTAGCCTCAGAATGTCGTCTTGGCTCTTTAAAGGCCAAATGGGAATCCAGGTTTTTGAGGTCTGCTCATTGCCATGGGCTCTTCAGGAGTTAAAAGATTTATAACTGGGCTTTGGTCTAGAAAGGCTTTGCTGTTCAGAGCAGCTCAGAAACCAGTTCGCATCCTTTCCAGAAACTGTTATCTACTGGAAGCATGCTCCTCCACTTAACTCTTTCGGGAAACTGTCATCTACTGGAAGCATGCTCCTCCACTTAACTCTTTCGGGAAACTGTCATCTACTGGAAGCATGCTCCTCCACTTAACTCTCGCCTGTGGCTCTTCTCCCAATGTTTCTATGTCTTTACCTCTTTTCCTGTAATCTAGACTTGTGTCTACACACAACACATTTTCTGAATGTGCGAATCAACGAGGTCTATAGAAAATGGTCGTTCAAAAAAATGTGACCAAGTGCTACAAAACACTATGTATGCCAAAAGGAAATGACCTTGGTATGACTGGTTCTATGTGAATTGATAGGACACAGACTAGATCTTATTGGAAATATGCTATAGTGTTTAAAAATTATGAAAAACAAATTGGAATAAACATAGTTTAAAGATATATACAATAGCCTCTCTTAAAATGTTATTAGATTAATATTGGAAACCAAATTTAGACAGTGTTTGATATGTGTCAGATATGTGTTATCAGCTGTCAATCTTGTTGCTGTGATTATCTGATTAGACATAACTCAAGGGTGGAAGGGTATGAGAATGTGTTGATGCACAGTTTGATCATTGGCGATCATCTATTATGGTAGAGAAGGCATGGGGTAGCAGAAATGTGGAGAAGCTGGTCACATCAAATCTACAGTCAGAAATCAGAGAGCGCACAGGAAGTGTGCTCCTCCACATCCACATCCACAGTGATCCTCTTTCTCCATGGGGCTTCACCTTCTGAAAGTCCCAGGCGGTACCAGCAGCTTGGTGCCAAGTACAGTATCAAGCACTATATAATGCTGTATGTCCATCACGTGGTACAGTACTCCAAAGAACCCGGACAGACACTGTCACCATTTCTCAAAGTGAAGACATTGAGGCTGTGTTTAAGGACACACAGCTAGCAGCATTTGGAAAATAATTAACACTTGGGGTTTTTTCCTTGCTCAAATGACTTCTTAGAATTTTATTAGCATATTCACACTGAACACAATAAAGGCTTCATTTTGACATTCTCATACCTGCATATTCTAGCCCCTCTTCCTTGGTGGACCCTTCTACACTCAACTACTGTAGGCAGCAGCACCGCAGGTGACTGACCTTGGCTACTGTGTGTGTGGCAAGGCGGACATTGGTATGAGGTTTCCCCACAGTAAGCTGACTTAAAGAACTCTGAGTAAGACACACCTTTTTTTTTTTTTTTTTTTTTTTTAGTAAATCTATCTAAAACGTCATAAAAGGATAAAAGGCACCTTTATGAAATATTCATTTCCATCCATTTTGACTATATGACTTGTTCAAAGGTTTCATGTATTTAGGAGAATTATAGGATACTATTTGGGAGATGGGCAGAAGAAAGTATTAGTCTTAGAAAAATTATTAATGCTAAAGAGCCCTAAAGTACTTATTTTGTTAATATTTAATTTACCTGTGAAAGAGATAAATCAAATAAAATAACTTTAAAACCTATTTTCACACAGCTGATTTAACATATTTTACTCAAATTGAACCTAACCTCACATTTGTCACTTAGAGAATAGTTCTCTCAGTTTGTCCTGGAGAGTCTATCTTGTCACTTAAGGAAAAATACATCCCAGTAAGGGACATTAACTCTTAGTCAACTCAGAATGCCAGCCAATGCTGGTGTCTACTGTGTATATAACAAAGTGATGGAAACATAATTTTAAGGGGGGGGGACTGAGCTTTTCCCAGTATAGACAGCAATTTTAAAGTGAGATACACTTTACCACCGTATAATTTGAGATTAAATTTCATTCTCTCTTAACTACACTTCTCTAACACAATATACTCACATGGTAGCAACAGCAAGTTCATCTAATTTTAAAATGTATAAGCCATTCTGGAAGCATGCAGAAAGATCAGAGAGAGCAGTGTGGATAACTTCCTGTGGCCGTCACTAACATGCTAGTGCGTGTTGTATGCTAAGAGTCAAGGCCATGGGGTCTGAGGGCCGGAGGGAGCAGAACACAGCAGACTCTAGGTACAGGCACAAAGTTAATATAATCTAACATGGGATTTATTTCAAGTCTGGGGAGATATGTTTTATTCAACAGATAATATAGAAAAAAACAATTGGTGAACTTTGTGTGGAGAAAGAAATAAAATCTAATTCATACAAACTCCTTCACACTAAAATAACATCACTATGGATCAAATATTTAGGTGTTTTAAAAGATAAGCTTTAAATAACCAGAGAAGACTTCAGTAAAGATCTTCAGTGACCTTGAGTAAAAAGAAAATCCTAGTGAAAGGAGCCAGCTTGAAAGGCAAGTGCCTATAAAGATAACTTCTCCAATTAAAATCAAGACTTAGGGCAAATAGTCATAAAACACCACCCAAAGGCCTGTGGGCTATATTACATTCTGGCAAAAATATTTCAGCCAGTATGACACACCAAGGCTAACAAGAAGTGTTTACTGAAGGTCAAGAATAATGGTACTTGGCCTGCTTACAAACCTTGCAGCCTGAGTTTGGATTCCCGGTACCCATGTAGCACTCCAAGTGAGATGGGAAGTGAAAACAGGGGTCCTCAGGTGCTTGGGGACCAGGTTAGGGCAACAGCATAGTGATAAAACAAGAGAGACACTGCCCCAAAGAAGATAAAATGTGGAGATGGATTCGCAAGGTTGTCCTCGAACCTCTGCACATGTAACCCGGGATGTGTGTGCTTGCACTCACATACACTCAAATACACACAGACACACACAGACACATACACACAGACACATACACACAGACACACACAGACAAACACACAGAGACATACACACACATAGGCATACACACACACATATACATACACACACACACACACACACACATGCACACACACAAACAATTTATGCCAGATGTGGTGGTGCATGCTGTGATCCTAACACTTAGGAGGAAGAGGCAGCAGGATCAAGAATTCAGGCTGGGGAGATGGTTGTGTTTAGGAGAACCTGCTAACTCTTCCAGAGGACCTAGGTTTGGTTCTTGGCATCCACATGATGACTTACAACCATTTGTGATTTCAGTCCCAGGGAATCTGAAGCCTTTTTCTGGTCTCTGCAGGCACTGCATATATGTAGCACACAGACATACATGCTGGCCATCAGTCATACACATCATCATCATCATCATCATCATAATATTAATAACAAATTCAAGGCCAGCCTAGGCTAAATGAAGTCCTTACTAGATAAAATAAGATGAAACAAGACAACAACAAAAGAAATATTTTATAAAAAATAGGTAAGAAAATAACCATTATAAAAAATAGGTAAGAAAATAACTGTTAAGATGAACAGGAGAGACTCCTATGGTAACTTGAGAGGAGTAATTTAACACAAGATTTCATGCTTCACCTACATAACTGACCCAGGTTAAAAAGGATGAAAGTACCTTGGAGGGTTAAGACCTCGATGCAATCACCTTCTCACAGGTGTAGGGTGCCTGGAACATGGGGCAACCTTGCCATCTCTTTGGGAGTGAAGCACCTAAAACTTGAAATACACAGAGTTTCTGAGGCAGCCATTCTGGTCCAGGGTCTGTCTGACACTGAGCAGACAAGTTTCTAGAGGCTGACATGGAGGGGGTCACCAATGTCTGTCTGTGCAATCGAATGCAGATTAGCCTCCATGCTTAGCAGCTGTACATTCTTTACAAACAATAAAGCAGGAGCCATTACTGAAAATAGCACGTAGAACAATGGTTCTCAACCTGTGGGCTGAGACCCCTTGGGATTGAATGACCCTTTCACAAGGGTCACCTAAGATCATCAGAAAACACAGATATTTACATTATGATTCATAACAGTAGCAAAATTACAATTATGAAGTAGCAACAAAAAATGTTATGGCTGAGGGGTCATCACAACATGAGGAACTATATTATTGGGTTGCAGCATTGGGAAGGTTGAGAATCACTGGTGAAGACCTTCACATCTTAATATGTGAGTTGAGCAAAAATACATGAAGCAAAAACACACGTCATTAGAAAATGTTTGAGCAACAATCCCATTTTCAGTGTCTGTTTATGCACACACACACACACACACACACACACACACACACACACACACACACTGAAAACAGATTGAAAAATCTAAGTTCAGTGTTCAGAGTGATTATTGTTAGGTAATTTGATTAAAATGAGTTTTACACTCTATGTAAAAGTAAATGAACTATTTGTTTTCAAAAACACAATGTTCTTATGATTAGAAAATGTAACATTTATCATGAAAATGAAATAATTCAGTAACAATGGAGTATAATGACTTTAAATTACGCTTTCAGTGTGACAGTTAAAAATGTGTGGTGTTGAGGCTGGAGAGGTGGTTTGGAAGCTAGGAACATTTAATGCTCTTTCAGAGAACCCAGGTTCTGTTCCCAGCACCCACATCAGGTGTTTACACAATCTGTAACTCCTTATTTGGGCTTTCATGGCTACTGCACATACACAGTGCACACACATACACTCTCGCTTTCTCTCTCTCTCTCTCTCTCTCTCTCTCTCTCTCTCTCTCTCATACACACACACACACACACACACATACATACACACACACTACTATTTTTAAAAGGCATTGATATCTCTGTTGTCATGAGTCTCTGCCCATCAGAACTAGAGTCTTACAGGTATGTCAGACCAGCAGGCCACAGGCCACAAGCATCCCCAGATAGCTATAAATGCAGCTCAACACAGTTGCAGACAAGGCCAAGTCTCACTGCAAAATGTTGGATACCCTTGGTAGATAAAGTTCCCCTGGCTCCCTGACCAAGCTCTTGCATGGGAGATTCATATTAAGCTTTTCCTTTTGTAAAAATGCAACTGCTATGAAATAAGCCTTTCCATCAAGTCATGGATGACTATGTCACTGACAAGTAATGTGCAAAATCTTGGGGCCCAGTTAGAACCTTAGCAGACATGACGTGGTTATAATGGACAGGTACATGATGATAATTACTCAAGTGTGTCTTGTACATGCCTGTAGGAGGGTTGACTCAAAGTCTTAGTGTGTCTAGCTGACACGATCTCAGTAAAGGCACACTTGGGACAGACAGTACTAGCTTATCCCCCAAAAGCTGCTCCAAGTCTACACAATTCTATGCTGATTCCTCTGACCACCAAATCTGTCTGATTTCTAATTTGCCCCATGGTCTAATAAAACTGTCACACACAAGCACTCAAATGGGCAGTCAGACAAGCAAACAGAGAACTGTTTATGTCAGAGTGTGCCTAATCCCCCGGAGTTGTGTGTCACACAGAATACTATGGAAGATTCAACAGTCATCTGTTGGTGTGTGAAAAACACTCCAAATGCTACTCCTGTGGTTTTAATTGGTGTATTCTCTGTGCAGATACCAGGTTCTATAAAGGCACATGTTTTTATATTTATCACATACTAGACTGTATTCGCCCGCCATCCTCCCTCCTCTTCCTCCCCACCTTACTTCCCCAATCTGCTGCTTGTTACACAGACACATGGTATAGTATCTATACGCGATCTAAGATCCACAAATGAAAGAAAATGTGGTATTTGTCTTCCTGCGTCTAGTTTATTTGTTTAATAGACCTCCGGTTCCATCCATCTCCTTGCAAACAACATAATTTCATTCTCCTTTATGGCTGACTAAGACTCCATTGTGTATATATACCGCATTTTCTATATCTGCTCATCTGTTGATGGGCACCTAGGGTAATTTTGTAAGTTGGTTATTGTCCTCAGCCCTTAAAAAACCACTTAACAGCAAATTTGCAATATCGGCAGTACTTGGTGGAGACCGCTTATCTCTGCTCTCCTTAGAAACAGCCAAGGAGGCTCGAAAATGGATAGTGGAATTGTGGGATCCTTATTTGTGCACACCAATGGCAGATGTCAGTGGAAGGACTCTAGGTGCAGGGTCGAGGCATGGGGCTCCCTAATCATCTCCCCTACTGTAATTCTCTCTCCATCAGCATCTCTAGGAAAAGCTTCTTAAAAAAATTCTATCTCATTTTTGATAATTACTTATATGGATACTCAATTGACATCATTTTCCCCTCCATGCCTCCCTGATATCCACTCAAATTTATAGCCTCTTATTTAATTATTATGGTTACATACAGACACACACATACATTTATACATAGAACCTGAGTCTCTTTAGTGTAATTAAATGTATATGTCCTACATGCAAATTTAAAAACCAGTGTGCCACAATGGATACCTGGTTCATTTTAGTGATGGTCAGTTAATTTGGGAGCTGTTGAGCAGATGTGGTGATGAATGGGCAGGGGAACAAGAACAGAAAAAAAAGGGGGAGCAGAAGCTGGGTGGTGGTGGTGCAAGCCTTTAATGCCAGTACTGAGCAGGCCAAGACATGTGGATCTCTGTGAGTTTGAGGCCATCCTGGTCTACAGTGAGTTCCAGGACAGCCAGGGCTACACAGGGAAACAGTGTCTCAAAAAGGGGTGAGGGGGCAGAAGAAAGGGGGTGATACTTTACCTGTGAGTGAGGAAATGATCACTATGGCACTAGACCCCAGAGTACAAGGTCCAAAATCAGGATCACCTCCATAGAGGAAGTCTCTATGCTGTCTTATGAACTAATCTCTCCAAGGCTGAACTGCTTACTAAGTCTTGAGCCTGTGGAACATACTCGGAGGCTCCTAGTGAGTCCTAGCATTGTTGGTCTTTTGTCACTGACTCATCTTTAACCACAAAACAGCGTTTGTCAGGGAGAGCAGACACTGTCCCCTCAGCTTTTCAATAGCTATCCAGTCTCTACTGCCTGGCATGTCCCTGTCACCCCTGTCTAAACTGACCTCAGCTCTACCATTCTGAGGTGTTTCCTCATTGTTTTCAGTATCAGTCTGCAATATCTGTGAGAGAATTGGAGAAAGTACTCTAGTTGCCAAAGTTGGAAAGAAAACGTGGCAGATTTAGATAAATTAACTCTCAGTGTGTCGTCCTGCTTCCAACAGTGCCTGGTAACTTACACTGGCCAATCATATGCTCTGATTTGTACTCATTGTGACTTCTTAGAATTTAAGCTAAGTTTCTGGTGTGGCTAATTTTTCTTTGCTTTGCTCTCTTGGGCCATAGGGTTCATTTGGAGCCCAAGGTGTGGCTCAGCAGCCAGGTCTACAGTCCCAGCAGAAGCCGTCACATGACTCTCAGCTTTTATGGCTCTGTTCTTAGGGAGGGGGTCATTTGCATAATCACTTACACATAATTAACCTCAAAAGGCCTTCCTCTCTGCTTTTATTCAAATGAACTGCTCCATCCTCAAAGCGCATGGCTCTTCCTAGGAGTGAGACAATTTAAAGCATTTCCATTGTTTTAACAAGAAAATGTCCAAATTCAAATACTTGTCTTGTACTAATTGATAATCACTGTAAACACTAAATTGGATCCCAGAAAAGGTTTTCATAGAGGGACATTGTGCTAAGTGCTAAATGATATGAGTCTTAATTATACAATATAGAACCACTTAATGGCTTTTGGGATTTTTATGATCTTCAGTATAAGTTTTAATGAAATACAATCACACAGAAATAGTTCATTTTTATAAGGCTGCAGGTACAAGATGGACAAAGGAGACAACCTTATGAAAAGTGGCAGTGTTGGGATCCAGGGGAACACAGATACTTCTCAGTAAGGCAGGAAAAAACTTGAGATAAAGACAGGTTTACAATCTCCAAAGACCTTCCATTTTCAAGAACCAAGAAGAACTGACAGGAGTCTGATGTCACAACCTGCTGAGTAAAATTCCAAAAGTGATAAACAATCTTTGTTCCCCAAGTGGAGAACTAGACATGGAGGGGGGTCGGTGGACCAGGACACAGGAGGGGAAGGTGCTGCTCAGCCCTCGGGGGCAGTCAGCCATCTAAAGCGTTTTGAAGGATGGGTAGACTGCACAGGTATCTCCACTGTCTGAATGAGACAATCCTGGTGTCTCCACACTTCTGATATCTTGAGATGTGGATGACAAGGGCAGAAGGCTACGGGCTTTCCAGGGAGAGACACAAAGGCCAGGAGAGGGGGAAGGTGGGGGAGGAGCCCTTCTCCGTGGGCCAGCCCCTTCTGGCCACTGCAGATAAGGGAGAGTTGTAGATAAAGATAGATTTTCAATCAGCCAGTAAACAGATTCCTGCTGAGGAACATGCTGGGAAAACGTGAACAGTTAAGACAGAAAACCACCATATGGCTGCTGTTAATGTCCCCATCAATACGAGAAGAGCGCCGCACTGCTAATCAACTCCAGACCAAAATCTCATTTGTTTGTTATGTTTCTAGCTTTAAGAAAGGCAAATCCCAGTGCTCATTTACCTTGATTCACAGTACTCCAGGGATTCGAGGTGGGGGGGAGGAATAAAACTAAAAAAATAATTCATTTTTATTCTCTTTAAAATTTCTTTTTTTCTCTTGGTTCCTTATGCTGTCACTATTCCAGCTCACCTGCTTGCTCGCCTTTGAAATTAGCCAAACTTCAACGGGGTGAGATTCCATGACATAAAAATCCTCTAGTGAAAGCCCTCACCTAAGCAGGAGGAGTCGGAGGAGACACACGAGGAGGAATTACACTCTGGGTATTTCCTCGTCACACCCAGGGCTGCGGTCCCCGTCTGCGGCTGTAGCCAGATTCCACCCTACTGACCAGACCCCTCAACTCTGGTCAGTCCTGCTAGGCCAACATGACAGTGTGGGCTGAGTCCTCTCCCATCTTGTTTTCGGAACATCCTCTGCCTTTCACTCTCCTGACAAACCCCAGGTCATCGGCAGTGTGCAGCAGCGCAGCAGGGCACACAGGGTTGGTTTTCCACCAGACAGCGGCAGTCAATGGAAATTCTCCCACTGAATGATTCCAAACTTTCCATCCCTGTTGGCCTCAGTTCTTGTATCTCATGAATGTATCTCTTGCCCACCCATCCAAGTGGAAACTCCCTATTCATCCCCCAGTTCCGCCTCCCCTAGGACACGTCTTTGATTGCCTTTTAAGGGATTTTCCCTTCTCTCCACACCAGAAGCACTACTTTGTGCTTCCCTGGCACTTAGGCTGCTCTACTGTGCTGACCTCTGCTCTGTCCACAGGGAGAAGTCCTTCGGGCTCAGCCCCATGCTCGGCCTCACCAACATGTAGGTCATAGCACAACCGTCTTTGGTCTGGATGTCTGGGGCACACTGTATCTCTCTCAGCTAGGAGAGCAGTGTGTGAGATTCTCATTTCCATCCCCAGCCTGGCACAGAAAAGACATTTATGCTCACTCAGTCTTTTCCTTGCTCTGCCGAGTTGGAGTGCTGTCCTTTCCATGCAGAACCTTCTCCAAGGCCAGCGTCTTGGCTGCTGGAGGGAGCACAGTAACTAACAATTAAACATGCTATGGTGGTAGCTATATTTCTTTCCATGGAAAGACTCAGATTTTACAAATTACATTTTTCTTGTTTCAATCTTTAAGCAAAAAATGTTATCTTCACCTAAAGAAAACACTTCTGAAAGATCTCTTTGGGGCTTCTTTCCCCAAACTATAAGCATCAAAGACCATGGTCATTGCCTATTCCAGGTCACTCAGAGGCTGTGACAATCTCATAAACCATTAGAAGTCGATGTGTTGCCCATGTGTGGGTCACAAACACATGAAATCTATTCGAATTTGGTCATCCATATAATCACACTTCCCATTTTAAATCTTCCATTTGGAAAACTGGCTTTAAGTAAAAAAAAAAAAAAATCGGTATATATTTTTAAAAATGAATTTACTCAGGTCCCCTGATAACTTTTTGAAAGCTAGTTTGACCCTAGTAAGAGCGATGAGGGTTCCTTAATGACCGCCATCAAGGCATGATGAAGTGTGGGCCTCCTCCGGCTATCCATCACCGGCTCGGAGGATCGGAAGGGCTACTCCAGGCCCTGAAGCAGGCCTCCTTCCTGCCCCATCGCTCTCACATCTCCCTCTTTTCTTCTCACTCCATTAGCCTCCTGTGTGTGTGCACGGAGGCGATCTCTGAGCGACCTCCGGTCTCTGGTCCCTGACACTCTCATTTCTGTCTAATCTGCCAGCGCATCTGAGGTATTCAGTGCTGTTTATGGGGACATGGGATCCGGCTTCCCTCCCAGTCTCAGAATTCCAATTACAATTATTTTGAAAATATTTTTCAAACTTCTGCCACTTTTGAGGTAAATAAACATATCTTCCCGATCTAAAACCTACTGATTCAGAGGCATACCTTTCACTGGTTAATCATGATGAATTCCTTGGATAATTCTTTGTTGTCTAAGATATAATCAAGTTGTATCTTTCTTTCCCCCACTGACATGTCTAGTTTTAGAATCATTAATGGAAAAATTCAAAGCATCTGGAATTAATGATTTAAAAGTTCTCAAATTTAAACTCACATTTAAACACTGTGCTGGCTGGTTTTATGTCAGCTTGACACAAGGTAGGGTCATCTGAGAGGAAGGAATCTTAACTGAGAAAACGCCTCCATAAAATTGGGCTCTAGGCAAGTCTGTGGGGGCATTTTCTCAATTGATGATCGACGTTGAGAGGGTCTAGCCCATTGTGGGTCTTGAGGTGTATAAGAAAATAAACTGAGCAAGCCAGGAGAAATGAGCCTGTAAGCAGCACTCCTCCATGGCCTCTGTCTCAGTTCCTGTCTTGCATTCCTGTCTGACTTCCCTCACTGGTGGACTGTTACCTGGAAATGCAAGAGGAAATAACCCCCCCCCCCAAGTTAGGTTTGGTCATGGTTGTTTTGATCACAATAGAAACCCCAGTTAAGACAAATACAGAAGTGGTAACATGGACACATTATTCCTATTGTATCCAAAGTAGGGCATCAAACACAGGGCTGAGACTCATGAAACAACTTGGGGTTCACATGGACCAGGGAATTCCTGGAATGAGCGGTGAAGAGTTGTTTGTTTGTTTTTTTCCAATACCTAATACCTAAGCATTATGTGATTGTTACACTGCTCAACCGCTGATATAAGTGAACTCCTCATCCATGCTAAAGCAGTATGAGCTGGAGCCACACTGCACAAGGAGGTGCTTGGCTACAGGAGTGTGACTCTGTTACCAGGTCTCCTAAAGATTAGTTCTTCTCACACCAAGAATCTTTATGACTCTATAGAGAAGATAGCTGTTGATTTATTTTACCATTACATTATAAAATAGCTCAGATGAAAATATGGGTTATGTCACAGAGAAAGAAAAGCTGTATTGTGTGAAGTCGAGGCCTCACACACTCACAAAAACAGATTTTTAAAGGTACTTACATTTCTCGTGCACCTTTAAAAACTATACTTCTGAGTGAAATGGGGGAAGTGAGGAGTGGCGATGAACAAAATGAATTGTATGAATGTATGAAATTCTAAAAAAATATTACACTAAACCAATACTTCCTAGATTAGTACTTCTTCATATATCAACAAAAATTTGGTGTTTATTCAAATTTGCTAAATGTTATCCAGTTCCATCATAATAAAAATAACTCAACAACTCAGAAAAGAACAGGAAACTTCTTCTTGTCAAGCCCTCAAAACTTGGTTTAGATAGCAGCTGTCCTTGGGTCTGAATACTTGATTGGTTTTTGAAAAATGCCCTTAGGAGTTTCTAGTTTGTCAAGCAAATAGCATGTCAGACAACAGAGAACATTTTGTCACGCTCAGACACCATTCAATCATAATCGGAGTTTGACTTCAAAGCTTTCACAATTCAATTTTATTTAGAATTAAGAAAATATGACTGAGGAGAAGAGTGTAAGGGCAGAGCAAGCATTTGTCTTTTGTGGAACCACAGGGCAGAACAGAAGGGGGTGAACGGGTCCATTCCTCATTTGCCTCTGCGTTCACTGGCCACCCTCCACACATAGGTGACCCGCAGTCCCCTGACAGTGCTGGAGCCCTGGGAAGACACTCAGACTGATGTGGGAGCATATATCTGGGTCAATGGGGTCCCTTCACAGTGCAGATACTATGAGCAATACAAGAACAGAAAGCCCACACTCACGTGTCGCACAAATTCAGATCGCCATTTGTGACAATCTGGGGAATCATTAGAAAATCTGCACCTTTCCTCAAAAAACAAAACAAAAACCTAGCTTTTCATTACTCTTAGATCCTAGAAAAATAAGAATATATAGTTGGTACAAGATAAATTCCCTGTCTCATTGCTTGAGGTTCTAATGAAGCCCGAAGAATCTCAGATTCTTTAGAGGATAGCAATGTGATCAAGTTAAACATCAATTGCACACTTTTGGAAAGGAAATATGTTAGTGACTTATAAATCAAACTGCTCGGCATTAGGAAGCTCTTCCTTACTATGCACTTTGTGTTGGCATTTCCCAAGAAGATGAAATCAGAGACACTGACTAGGGAGAGACAGTCACTTCTCCTCAAACCAGCACTCCAGCACATATACTGAGCCCAAGGGTGTGTGTGTGTGTGTGTGTGTGTGCGCGAGAAATAAACTGCATTTGAATTAAGATTAAAAACTCTCTTATGCCAAGTTTAATAATTATTGGTTATAGTCAGGGGATAGTTTTAAGTATCATTTATCATGTGACATAAATCCTTTAAGTATTTTTAGGGTTCCTCTACTTTTTGATAAGAAAAAAAAAAGTATGACCTAAGACAATTTAACTCTTACCGATATCACATGATCAGAATGGAACTATGTAATTTGACACAGACTTTCAAGTAACTATTACTTTGTATAAATATAAAATTGATGTATGTTCTTTGTTTCTGAGTAGTGAGATTAACATCCCTCAAAGAATCTTTTTTAAATTCTTTTACTTTTGAGATTATAATTCCATCATTTTCCCCTTTCCTTCAAAGCCTCCCATCCATCCCTCCTTGTTCTCTTTCAAATTCATAGCCTCTTTTTCTATTAATTGTTGTTAAATACATACATATATATTTTAATAATGACCTTGGTCATTTGTTGCTTTTTTTTAAGATTTATTTATTTATTATGTATGCAATGTTCTGTTTTCATGTATCCCTGCAGGCCAGAAGAGGGAGCCAGATCTCAGTACAGATGGTAGTGAGCCACCATGTGGGTGCTGGGAATTGAACTCAGGACCTCTGGAAGAACAGCCAGTGTTCTTAACCTCTGAGCCATCTCTCCAGCTCCTGTTGCTTTAAAGAGATAATTCATTTCACCTGAAGAGATGCCCATCCCCTAGCCCTGATGCCCAGCTGACAGGTGTGAAGGGAGAGGAGACACCCTCCCAGCTGCCTGAGAAATGACTCATGTACACAGACATACCACTGAGGTCATGGGTTTCGGCAGGGAAATGTTTGATAGTAGGACTTCATGCCTCCAGGAGGCTTGGAATGCAGACATGCCTTGATATCAGGCCCTCTGGGTTCTCCTTAGCCTATGTGTGTGTAAATGAGATAAAAACGTGTTCTCCAACATACAGACAGATACAGTATGGACATAATCTCAGATGTTAAGGCTACTGAAGAAGGCAAAATATAAAAGAAAGTTTGCATAGCAAATGTGAAGTCTTCTGTCTTATCCAAAGTTGAATTGATTTCACTAGTGCAGAAACTTCTAATTGGTTGTGTCCCCTTTCAATCTCAAACATATTCCCCGTGAGCTGATCATTTAGGAAAGGCTAAGGTGTGTTTCAGAATGAATGCCATGCCCCTTCATAAAATAACAGTGATTACCATGTGTCTGAAGTAGTTCAGAGTGCCCTGTCTACAGTGAGTTAAGGTGAACTGTATTTTTATGTGCTGTTTCCTTTGTGTGCGTGCATGTGGATTCAGAGGACATGTGGGTTTTGGTGTCTTTCTTCAGATACTGTCCATATCTTTTGCTTCATGACAGGGCTTCTCACTGAACCTATGATTCACCCAAGTAGGCAGCTAGCTGGCCAGAGAGCCTCAGAAATCTACCTTTCTCAGCCTCCCCCACACTGGCCATTACAAGTATGTGGCACCACACCTGACTTTTTCAAAATGTGATTCTGTGGCTCAAGCTCAGGTCCTTCTGTTAGGAGTACAAGTATTTTACCAGCTGAGCCAGCCCCTCAGTCCCTGTATTTATTATCTCAATAACTAAGGATAAATCTTGATGCTACTGAAAATGATCTAGTTAGACTATATTTAAATATGTAAATAATAATTAAGAATAGGTTAGGAACTCTGCTCTTTTGAATTTTAAATATATATAGAGAGTCCAAGATGTCATATACAAGAGATAAGATTATATATATATTCACCTACCTGTTTATCACTCCATCTGTTGATCATATATATATGAACACACATATCACAATTATATAATCACATCTATTATTATATATAGCATAATTATACATATTCATACACATGCATATAATTACACTTAAGAATTCTGCTCTATAAAACAATATACTTTAATTTTACACCAGTGGGAGGCTCACAAGGTTGCATGATGATTTGACATTTGTGATTGACATGTAGGTCATTATTTTTCTTAAGATTTCTCTCTTTGGCATTTGCATTCATAAAGAGTCTGACTGTGGTCCCTGGCCCCAGTGTGAGGGAGAAGGTTTGTCTGCGGGCTGCTCCCCGCTCTCAGGATCTCTGTGATCACCTGGCAGACTGCGAGAGCAGGTCTACCTAATGATTCAGCTCAAACACTGTACCTGTTACTGTTGACAGACTTTGCTCCTTAGAGAAGATATGAACTGCCAACTGACTGTGACAGTTTGTGAACTAACACCGACATTTGTGTTGGCTCCATGACAGTGTCTACAGCTCCAGAAACACATACAGCCAGAGTAGGACCGGCCTGAGGTTTTTGAGAATTGAAAGTACAATATACAAATGATAAACATGAGAACAACATCATTTCAAAGACAACTCTGGAGCCCAGGGTCTCCAAGAAGCACCCCCACGATCTGAAGTGGGTGGCGTGAAGAGGGGAGTGGTACCCAGAACAGAGACTAGCATCGGTCATAGAGCCCATCAGCCACGTTAAGTTCTCTGACTTCCCACCATTTCAGAAAACAGCAAGGTGAAAGAGATGAGGCAAAAGATGAATGTCTGACAGCTGTGGAACAGAAACAGAACTACAGACACTGGAGGAAAGACCAGCATCGTGTCTCATTTTCCTTTTGCTAGGCTCGAACCGGATCTTCTTTGACTTTTCTTTAATCACATCTGAATGTCACTGCAGGACATTTCAATGTGACTTTTGAACTACACACTTGGGTCTGAGTCCTTGCTTCCCAGCAGGTAGATCCTAGACTGCTCGGGATCTTCCAGGCGGTAAGTGCCTGTTGTATGGTAATAAGGTTTGTGGCCAGCAGTCTCTGGGAAGTAAGGGTTTCCTGAACAATCTCACCCAGTGGAAGAGGCTGCAGGAAACTCAATTTAGAATTGGATGGTCTGAACCTCAGGAGAAACGTGGGCTTGCAAATGGCATCTGAGGGGAGGGCAGTGCTGGGAACTGAGCTTTCAACTTGAGTGAGTGAGTGTGTGTGTGTGTGTGTGTGTGTGTGCGTGTGTGTGTGTGTGTGTGTGGTGTGTGTGTGTGTGTGTGGGTG
>CABHPQ010172423.1:23539-41859 GCA_902168405.1 Peromyscus aztecus
GTGTGTGTGTATGTGTGTGTGTAGTGTGTGTGTGTGTGTGGTATACATGTTCATGTATGTGGGCATGTATGAGAACAGGCTCATGTGAATGTATATACATGGGGAGGCCAGGGATTAACCTGGATGTCATCCTCAGATAACTCTCTACCCCAGATTTTGAAATAAGGTCTCACTAATGCTGGAGATTACACTCAGATAGACTGCCCTGCCTGTGTTTGCCTCCTTCACAGTGCTGTCTTACAGACCCATGCCATGCACAGTGCCTGCCCTTTTACATGAATGCATGGGATTGAACTCGGGTCTCCTTGCCTTCATAGCAAGCACTTTTCCAACTGAGCCGTCTCCCCAGACCTCCTAAACCCTTTCAGGGCACAGAAACCTCTACTGGTTGTTATGGTTTGAGAGTAGAGGGAAAATGGTTTCCTTTTCTTTTTGAGATTATAATGACAACGTTCCCTTTCCTCTCTTCAAACTCTCCCATACAACCCTCCCAACTCCACTTCAAATTCATGGCCTCTTTTTTCACCAATCGTTACGGCATGGGTGTATCTATATGTGTAGACACATATATTCCTAAAGATAGCTGGCTCCGTCCTTAGAATGTTGTTTGCACGTATGCTTCCAGGCTGAACGTTTGGCACTGGACAACCATTGGTGTGCTCGTCCCAGGGGAAGACCACCTCTCCCACTCCAAGCTTTCCTGCTGCCTTTATATGTCACCAGAGGTGGCTGCTACTAGGGAAGTAACGCTGAAGTAATAACACGGGGAGAGTTTGGTGAATGTGGTTAACACATCTGGATACTGGCATTCTTCTGATAGGACCACCAGCCGAGAAGAAATCAGCTGACGCCTTCTGCCTCTATCCTAATCTCCTAGTAAACCCTGAGGATGCAGTTATACTCTAACTCACAAGTAATTAATTTAGTCAGACACTTACTGCTCTGGTTCCAGGGCAGCCTGGAGATTGGCACTCGCCACTCATCCGGTTTGGAATTAAGACATCTTCCCAGCAAGATGGACCCTTTGGGAAAAACCAAAAAACAAAAACAAATGAAAACCATCTTATCCTTGTGTACAATAGAAATGCAAATGCTCTTCCTCAGACAATCTTGAAGCCTTGCCATTGGCATCATGGGATGACAGTGAAATGATGTGTATTACAATGATCCATATAGTGTTGCCAACAGACATGGTGGGGACTTTTCCAGATGTTCTTGTGGGCTCTGTTGGGTCAAAAGTGTCCTCATAAATATACAAGAATAAATTGGTATTTGGTTCAAACAGGTTCCTTTCTCTCTCCTTTGAGTCCCTGGCTCTATTTACATGTTGCTGTACAGAAGGCCATTCCAGAGCTGGGATAACACTCTGCAGCTGGTCTACCCACCTTCCTTTACTCTATAGCAGGTATGTGCCACTCCCCAACAAGGGGCATGATGACTGATGACATGGGTGTCCGTTCCCTCACTGGATGTGGGTTTTGCTGGGGAAGACCTGGTCTACTAACATCACACAGCATCCCAGTACATAGAGGGGCGTGACACTGGACACACTATCCTATTAACCAAAAAACAAAACTTTAAATAACACTCAGAGCCCTTTAATTCAATTTGCAAAGAACACTGAAAATACCAGTGCTGATCCATGGACTCTTTGGGGGCAGGATCTCCACAATACGTATATGTCTTTGCCTGTTCTGTGACTGTGTTTCAGTAAGTCTGATTCCCAGAACAGCGCTGTGTGTGACAGGAAGACATGACCTCCTGATGATACCCAATGCCTCATGTCCCATGTCACGTGTACATGGAGACTTCTGGGTACCGGGCATGTGTGTGCTTGGAAAGGATGTGTATCCCCACCATGCCATCAGTAGGGAATATCCATGCTTGCTTGCTTTAAAATGGTGCTCGAACATTTTAAGGTTACAATCAATTTGACTCCATATAATTTTAGGGCCCCTCCATGCAGGGGTGGCCACTATGCTGTCTGATTGGACCCCAAGGTCCTGTTACCTGATCACATGTCTGACTCCTCCTTCCCACATGCATGCTTTTCTGTTTCTCATGTGCTCTTTTGGACTTCTCTACCTGAGCCTAAGAGGTTTTATTTGTGTGTGTGTGTGTGTGTGTGTGTGTGTGATTAATGCAAGCCTCACTTTACCAAAAGTATCCAGCAAAAAAAAAAAAAAAAGTCTACACAGGCCCCAAGCACCCAGACCAGAAAGAGCATGACACATTTTATTCACAGATGTTTTGAAGACAGCACTAACCAACTGGAAAGAACCCAGATCACCAGAGAGCTGCACAGCTACCTGCAGCTGCAGCCAGCAGTCCCACTGACTCCTAGCTCTTCGTCACAAATCCGTGTTAGAGCAGGAGGGCAAATGTTAAAGAGTTGTGAAAGGAAAATGATGAGGGAGAACAGCTCAAGCCTGTCCCTCCAGGTAGCGGTCTCCTCTTCACTGACAACAGTGCCTGTATTTTAACGAAATGATTTTTCCTAAGTTCACTCCAATATTTTAAATATTGACATTTAAATAAAAATATTCATGGGGATTACATGGAAAAGGGGGCAGTGTTGAATGCTAGTCTGGAGACCACCTGCTCCCACTGTCCTGGGGACAGACAGACACACATGAACGCGCGCGCGCACACACGTTTCCTCTGAGCTATCACTTGGTATAAGTTTAGAATCTAGCTGTGCATTAACACATGAAATCAATGAGACTTGAGAGAGTAGAAATTGCTGATTCTTTTCTGGAAATGCTCAGTAGACAGCAAAGGGTAACTCATACCCTGTAGGGCCATAAGGGGACTGAGAGCTGAAAAAAAAAAAACAATTCAAAAGAGAGGAGAGAGGGGCAGAGGGAACCTGTAGAACCACAGAATTTCATAAACAGAAGATCCTAAAATATATCAGGAAAATGGCCAGCTTACTTGCCTTAAAACAAAAAACAACACAAAATCCTAAAGTTCCAGCAATTCCTTCAAAGATCTCAGAGTCCTTCTAACCTATAATCGCATCAGTCAGGTGGAGGAATGGGAAGAAGTCCCCGGGGACCCGAGCGATGGGAAGGGGCTCAGGGGAAGGACAGCTCACAGACAGCAGGAGGCTGAGGGCGCTGGTTTCGCAACCTGTGACTTGGAGAAACGGGGGTGGGGGGTGGGGGGTGGGCAGTGTTTCTGTAAGTACGACAGGAAGGACAGTGGACAAAGGACACAGGGTGGGTAGAGTTTCTAGCACAGGTGGTCTGACAGTCAGTGGCCTGGAGCCAGGTGGGGGAACATTTGGACAAAGGAGCAATGGATGCAGAGTCATCACTTACACCGCAGGAAGTAAATCAGTCACTGCGGGCCAGCCTAAGGACCATTCCAGTGCCAGCAATCGGCCTTGAGCAACTCAGAAAATTTACAGCAGAAACTAGTGAACGTGTGAAGGTATACAAGGAGCCAGAGCCCCTGCCTAGAGCCTGCACAAGCCTGGCCTTTTTTCACCAGTCTACGAACATACACATATGCACCAACATTCACACACACATGCACACACACTACATACACACATGCCATAGCACAGACACCACATGCTCATCCCATATATAAGCACACAGACATATATGCACACACCACATACACACAATCCTACAGAAAAACAGAGAACGTGTAGAAGGCTGAGCTCCACCTGTAAGACATTGCCGTTCTATAGCCGCTAAGTAACCTAGACTTCAAAGGGGCCTGGAATTTGAACCCTTACGTCATTAGTCCACAAGTCACTGCTGAGCTGGACAAGGTGTGCAGAAAGCAGGCCTGGAGCTACTGTGGTTAGGAAGGCTTGCTTTCAGTGTTGGCTTTTCGAGACAGGGTTTCACTGTGTAGCCCTCGCCGTTTGGAATTCACTCTGTAGACCAGGCTGGCCTTCAGCTCTGAGATCCGCCTACCTCTGCCTCCCAAGTGCTAGGATTAGAGGCGTACGCCACCACTGCCAGGCTTCAGTGGCTCTTTGTTGGCATTTGGGAACTTGGAATTCTGAGAAGTGGCTCCGCGGTTCCCTCTCTGATGTGGGTGGTTCATCCCACCCACGATTCACCCACTATCTCCTTCCCCTCAGCAAGTCTAGAATTCTGCTAAGCCCTAGGCAGGAATGCCTACACGACCAGCTCCCAGCAGCTCCCAGAGGGCTCTGCCCCTCTCCCCTGGTGTGTCTCTCTACCAGTTTTGCTACAATGAATTTCAACCCTATCCATTCCTTTGGGTCTTCTGGGGGTGGTCATCAGGACACAGTGTTATACAACTAGTCACCAAGACAATGATCTTCAGCCACTCAGGGGGTCACTGCTCATCCTTAAGACCAAGTGTAAACATTCCTTTGAGGCTCAGTTTTAGAGTCACACTAGTGAAAAAATGCAAATTTTAATTACAATTATAGAACTAAATGTATATTACTCAGGTCGAACACTATGGAAGTGAACATGGAGAGGTGAAAGTGGAACCAGAGGATTGGGGGAGCGGAGGCATTCTTTACCAAGTGGTCATCCTTACTGGAAGGCTGTCTGCATGTCTGAGTTTTGTGTATATGCATGGTGTCTTGATAGAACTACAAACGCTTGGATTACAAGAGGAGAGCTGTGTTACTTAGGACTCTAATCACACTCATTAGTCCCTTGGTGTCATTTGAAGTGAGGAGTTCACTGTGACAAACACTATCATTCACACCCAGTGTGCACTGTTCTTGCACACTCAGAAGGACCTGGGCATCTTGATCATTGGTGCATCACTAATGGCTATGAGCAGTGGTTATATCAGACTCATCTCCACCTTCAGCAACTCGGAAAAGGCCAATCAAATCTGAACAATGTGATGTAACTTACAAGCCACTTTTTAAACCAGAGTCATCCTTTGCACCCCCATCTACTAGTCTTTCCTTGGTTTGACTCTGAATGTATCCCCAAAGCTTGTCTAGTCATTTTGAAACCATCCAGGGTCTACAGGGGTCTTGTGCCTTTTTTCAGTCTTTTAGATCACTGAGTGTTCTGACAGCAGCATCAACTCTTCTTTCGGTCCAGGCACAAAGGTCACCTCTCCCAAGGACAAAAGAGCTCTCCAGCCTGGTGTCTGCTGAGCTTTGGCTTCCATGGCAGGTAGCGAGTCCCACTGAGCTGGTGGAGACTCTGAAAAATGTGGGTTTAAAAGTCATCCATTTTGCCAGGGCTAACAGGGAGATAAGTGAGAGGCAGTGGTTCTCTGGAGCAGCATAGAAGCATCTTCTGAACTCCTTACACCTTATGAGGCAGGAAAAGAAAATTGCACCTTGATGTCAACTGCAAAAAGACACAGATAACCCAAAGCAGGGTTACATATGCTGCTAAGATTAACAGTTCCTGCCCCCAAAGTCTAGATGTAAGAGCAACATCTTGTGTGGTAGGTTGAAAGAAAATGGCCCCCAGAGGGAGTGGCACTATTAGGAGGTATGGCCTTGTTGGAGTAGGTGTGGTCTTATTGAAGGAAGTGTGTCACTGTGGAAGTGGGCTTTGAGGTCTCATATATGCTCAAGCCACGCCCAGTGTCTCAGACCACTTCCTGTTGTCTGTGCAAGATGTAGACCTCTCAGCTACCTCTCTAGCACCATGCTTGTCTGCATGCTGCCATGCTTCATTATGATGATAATGGACTGAATCTCTGAACTATAAGGCACCCAATTAAATGTTTTCCTTTCTATGAGCTGCCATGGTCATGGTGTCTCAATAGCAATAGAAATCCTAAGACACTGTGCACGTCACAGAATTAATTTTTGATATCTTAATTTTTAATGCTCAAACATTAAGCAAAGTGTTTATGCAGCAATCCCCACAGCAGTCTGAGAAGGTAAAGAATTGCCTGTATTATATAAATAGATGATGCACATGGTCATATGGAAAATGCATTTGTTATTTTCGTTATGACTTCAAACCATAGCATAATGATGTAAGTAATAAAAACAATGCAGCATTCTGTTGGACATAGTAATAAACACAAGTTAGATGTGAATTTGTTCACAATACCTACACCACCAGGATGCAGGCTCTCCTTCCCTGAAAGCAGAAGAGGCTCAGTAAATCATGCCATTCCACAGCAGATTTAATGTTAACTTTGCCTCATTCTGTTTTTAGAAAACATTATTTTATTTTTGGAAATTAAAATCCCTTCTTTTTCCTTCCTCCTATCTCTTTCCATGTACTTACCATCACCCTCTCTCAAATCCATGACCTGTTTCTTCAATTTAAATTTAGAAAACATTATGTTTTAATTAACCCTTGCACACTTCTTCAACAGATACATGGCGATTTTGTGCCAAATAATTGTTTTCTACAATGGAAAGAAAGGTCTTTAGAAGATGAAAGACTTCAGGTGAAGTGCTGGTATATGAGAACTAAAGGTTTGTGGGAACCAGTGTGTATAATGTGAGGTATATGTCATCGCTTAACAAAGAATCACTTGACTGCTTCTCTTTTCCCTCCATCCTCCCTCCCTTCCTTCCTTCCCTCTGGTGCTCTCTCTCATCACAATTAGAGAACTACAGGAATTACTGCTATAGCTTGGATCTGAAGCCTCCCCCTAAGGCCTACGTATTGAAGGCTTAGTCCACAGGTTGAGGCTGTTGAGAGGTGATGGAAATGCCAAGAGGTGGGGATCAGGCAGGAGGTCTTCTGGTCATTAGGGGAAAAACCTTCAAGGAGACTATGTGACATCACCTCCTTTCTTTTTCCTATTCCTGGTCGTGAGGGGACAGACCCATGGAATGAAACCTGCAACCCTGTGGGCCCCAACAACCCATTTCTCCTGATAAGCTCATCATCTCTGGTGTTTGTTACAGCGACTGACTGACGTAGAGCTGACTCTCTCATGACCACCACAGCAAAGGTGAGCAAACCAGCAGCCTCATGGTCAATTCAGATCAGTACTGTTTATATAAAGTTCCTGTGCTGAGAAATGTCTTCACATTTTTTTAATTATTGAAAAGCATAAGAAAGAATATAACATCACATGGCATATGAAAATCATGTAAAGTTCAGATGGCAGTGTCTACAGCTAAAGGTCATTAGCCCATGGCCTCAGGTGGGCATGGCACAAAGCCCATGCTTCCTGTCAGTGCCTCCATGGGAAATGATATTGCATAAGATTACAACAAAAAGTATTCCTCCATTTCTATATGGTGGTGTATATTTTGCTATCACATAATCTTATGAGTTTGGATGAGTGGCTGTGACCTAGATCTCAAGGGAGAAGTCACAGCAATTAACAGCTTAGAGCTGCTTTCCTGAGCAATCTGAGACGGTGTTGAAGGGAGACAGTAATTGGAAGCTGTGGTTCCTCCAGCTTGTGGAAATAGTAACTATAGAACACATTCAAGGAACTGGCCTGAGCCATCAAAACCCCACAGAAAAGCATGACGGGAACGTTAAACACATCTTTTAAGTGTGTGTTAGTATGTGTGGGCAGATGCTTGTGCACGGGCATGCACATGTGTGTAGAGTGCAGAGGTCAACTTCCCATGCTCCTCAGGAGCTGTTTGCCTTGTTTTGTGAGACAAGGTCTCTCTTTGGTCTGGAGCTCACCAGTTTGGCTAGGCTCACCAGTCTGTACCAGGCCTTTTCTCTTGGGCTACCAACCAGCTCCCAAATCATGACACACAGACTGATATTTCTGAATGCTCGGCCTTGCTTAGGCACGTCTCTAGCCAGTTTTTCTAACTTAATTAACCTGTTTCTCTTTATCTCCCTTCTGCCTCTGGGCTTTTTGCCTTTTCTTCCTTTCTTGCTGTCTCTGTGTCGGGCTGGCTGATGGCTGCCCGGCTTCTGTCCCCAGCCTGTCCCTCCTTCTCTCCTTCTGTCGTTCTTTTCTTCTCTCTTCTCTCCTCTCTCGAGGCCAGATCTCTCCTCTTATTTATTCTCTCTGCCTATCCTTTCTCTGCTTAGCTATTGGCCATTCAGCTCTTTATTAGATCAATTGGGTGCCTTAGGCAGGCAAGGTGAAACAGATGTAATGTATTTCTACATAATTAAACACACTTGCAGCATAAACACCTTTACACAGTTAAAGTAATAGTCCGCATCATAAACAAATGTAACACATCTTTGCCTAGTTAAAATAATATTCTCCTCAACACTCACCTGGGAGGCCCCACCATCTCCGTCCCTCCCCGCAAATGCTGGGACGACATGTGGGTCACTGTGCCTGTGTTTTCCATGGCTTCTTGAGGTAAAACTCGGGTCCTCATGTTTGTGTGGCGAGCACCTGACACACTGTCTCACCCGCCCTGACTAAACACACCTGCAGGATGCAGCACAAAAATGATCCCGAGGAGAGGAGAGAAGCAGCAAAACCTGCCAAGTGTGAAGTTTCAGAGTTATTTTTAAAAGTTACGAAACTAATCCAAAAATCATTCTGACTAGGTTTTTCAATGCCCAACCAAAGGAAAACGGAAGCATTTAGCTGGCTATTTTATATTCAAATATCATCCTGACAAAATCCAACTTCGCCCAAAGAAGACTGTCCCTGAATGACGTAAAGGAACACCACTGTGTGCTCCTTCTTGGCTGGTCCCTGCCTTGCCCTGAAAGTCAGTTGTCAGCCCCCTCTTTGAATGGCACTGCGGAGGCCGGCTGCTCACAGCCCTCTGCGTTATCTCACAGTAGTTTTACTCAACTGGACTTTACCAGCTATCTCCTGTCACGATCACATGTGCCGCATTTAAAATATAATTAAACTCAATCTGAAGTACAATGAGACCGAGGGGACTAAAATAAATTTGATATTCAAACGTGGTGCTCAGCACCGTGAGGCCGTCTTTCCAGCAGCTGCACTCGGAGGGCCAGGTCCTTCCTTTATCCCTGTGTCTCCATCTGCCACAGAATGCTGAGAAGGAGGCACATTGAAGCCCACAGATCGGCTGCTCATCTCTACCCATCTGCCTGGACTGAGGCCACTGACCCATTCCAAGCTTAACTCTCGACATCCGAGAGGCGATGAGGTGAAGGCCGCCTTCAAGCAGAGCGGCAGGGGTGCCAGCAACAGATGAACAGATGATAGCTTCGCACAGCCTGGCACTCGCTGACTTTTCCAAAATGGCAACTGTTGTATTATTTCTTAGTTCTCAAAATAGAACTTCCTGAGAATTTATTTATTTATTTATTTATTTATTTATTTATTTGTTTGTTTGTTTGTTTGTTTTTAGCAATAGCTGAGCTCCAAGAGGTTAATTCCAAGGGGACTGACTGAACTCCACTGGGTAATTTTTAATTCTTTCCTGTGTCTCCCCTTCTCTATGGCTCCACCACTCCTGGTGATCAGGGCACGAGCTGTAGTGGGTGGTATGGAACTCTGCTAAAACACAGGCCTCTATCTGTCACACGGTGTTGTTCTTCTGGTCCCTCTTCCTCCAGCAAATGTAAAGATGCCCTGCTTCAGACAGAGCATAAGGTTGCAGTTACAGCAAAGCTTGGCAAACATAATGAGTTAGTGGGGGGTGGGGGGTGAAGGAGAAAGTTCTGGGAACAAAAATAGTACTAAACTCACCAAATATATGTACACAGAGACAGAAAGACATGCACGCACACACATACACACAGCATCCAATTTTTGTACCTACATTTATAAAAAATAAGAGTTATCTTTCTTATAGATTCCATGGAGTAACACAAAGTTGGTATAAATGAAATAAATACGCTCATTCAAATGTATATTTAAATGCCTATATCACGTATAGGTAAGCTATAAAGCAACTGTATCCCCCCCCCACATGAACACACATACATATATGCACATACACGTGTGCACATAAATGGTGAGAATGTGAACTGATATCACTGCTATATCAGTTTTTATCTGTTTGTTACAGATAAAAACATACCCACGAGTTAAATGTGAATATTCTCAAGTTTATTCATAGTGGTCCTAAACTGGAACACCCACCCACCCCCCAATATCCACCAGAACACGCATAGACATAATGTGGTGTTGAAAGAATTAATTTAGCTCTGGCTGTAACTTCAAGGGTGTCAGCTCTGTGTTGCCTATTGGCTGGAAGCGCCCCACAGTCCCTGGCTTTGCTAGGACCCTCAACGAGGCAAAGCTTCCTTCATCAAGCCAGAGAGGCTGGCTGCCTTGTCTCCCCAATGCAGTCTCCTGTCATGTGGTCAAGGAAAGTCTCAGACAACAGTGAGGGACTCCATGATGCCTCACCACTTAGAGAGAAGCCATAGGCCCTATACACACTCAAAAGGACAATGTTCCACAAAAACATGGACGGCAGGATGTGGGAGGTCACTGGGTCACCTTTGTCTACATCAATGCCACATCCTACCTGATGAGGAGAAAGATGTTTCAGGAACAGAGGAAATAATAATCCCACTTGTGACTTAATGTCAAGAGTCCAGGATGTGACTGTTATGTGCACACTTCCACATTCAAACATGTGGATATTTCAACCACGCCCTGGCATTGTTCTTTCATATCTTAGGAGATATAAAAAAAAATAAATAAATGCTGGATGGAGCCAGCAATGAATTCCTATTTGTTCTTGTAAGTTAAACTTAAAAAAATCCCACATATTTTGTAGCAACAAAAATGGAGACATTACTCTAATGAAAGGCCATACTCTTTTAACTTCATTTTATGTCCATGACTTCTTAGAGGAAGAACATTTGACCTTTCACTCAACTGCAGGCATCTGTACAGTAGATTCTACAGGAAAAGTGAATACTGAAGTCTACATAAAGAGATTCATAGCTCTTGGTTCTCAGTTCCTGCGACTAATTACTTAAAGCAAACATTACTGGGAAGAAATGATGATTATGATATTAAGATTATTAGTGTATCCCTTGTTAATGTATTTCATAAATTATTTTAATACTATACCAATAATTTAAATGCCCCTCATTTAAAAATATTTATATATCTTATTGTACAAAGGAGCTAGATCAAGCAAAATGATTAGACAACTCCTAGTTAATCTCTAAGAGAATGATGATTATGATAAAAGTAATGGCTAGATCATGACCTTGTATTAATACAGAGCAGCATTCTTTACAGGTGTCCACATGCCCCAGGCTGACTTTGATCCCAGAGCTGACTCGTTAATGCTGAGTTCTGAGCCTCACCTGGATGGTCTGTTGCATACATTAGGGTGACTCAGACCAATTTCTTAAAGAAATCCTAGAACTGTGCCCAGCACCCATTTGGCTCCCCTACTTAGCCAAGGGAACTTGTCTGACTGTTACATCCCCAGTTTGTGTCTTCAGAAAAGGGCATGGATATCCTCCATTGATTTGCTCATCTTCAGGATGAAGATCTTCCTTTACTTCATCACATGGAATATTTGGCCCCATTTTCTTATTGCAAATTATATCCACATTGTAATAATGTCTTATCGCAAAATAATTTTAAAACCAAGAAACAAAGCTTTAATATTCAAGAGAATAAACAGGGTTAGATAGATAATTATTACATATATTTTTGAGCACACATGGTGATGGCAGTTGACCTAGACTTGTGGAAGAGTCAGTAAATACTAAACATGCATTAGAGGAAGCAGGAACTAAACACCCCACAAAAAAGGTCCCATTATCCCAACAAAGATTTTGAACCTCTAAACTCTACAAATGCTTCCATTAATTCAGGCTAATTGTTTTAACATTGTTATGTCTTACTACTGTACTAGTGAAATATAATAACTACAGTTTACTGTCAAGTAAGACAAGGAGTGAGCTAATTAGTGTGAAATCATTTTAGCCAGTAACATTCATTGTCAGTGAAGAGACTTGTCAATAGTGGAAAGGAGTGGATTCACACATTTATCTCACTTCACAAGATCACAAACCAAGTGTCATTTCCAAGTACAAAGATACACAGCAGGTAGTGATGCAGCTGTTGCTGATGACATCATGGACCTGAGCAAGCATGTGGATCTGTGGTGACTAGTAGAGGCTGCTGTGCAACTCAACCATGGCTTAAAAGGGACATCTCAGCTGGCTTTGGATATTCCCACAAAGAACTAGAATAATTCTAAACCATACAAGACATAATTTGGCATAACTTAATAAGACATAACATTTTTCCCCTTGAGACAGTGTTTCTCTGTCTCAAGCTTTGGCTGTCCTGAAACTCTATAGACCAGGGTGGCCTTGAACTCAGAGATCTGCCTGCCTCTGTCTCCTAAGTGCTGGGATTAAAGGCATGTGTTGCCACTACCCAGCAAGACAAAACTTCTTCTTCTTTTTTTTTTTTTTTTTTTGGTTTTTCGAGACAGGGTTTCTCTGTGTAGTTTTGCGCCTTTCCTGGAGCTCACTTGGTAGCCCAGGCTGGCCTCGAACTCACAGAGATCCGCCTGGCTCTGCCTCCCGAGTGCTGGGATTAAAGGCGTGCGCCACCACCGCCCGGCTAAAACTTCTTATACTGAGTTGTATTTCATATATCAAGTCAAGTGTCTTTGGGGGCTGGAGAGATGACTCAGAGGTTAAGAGCACTGTCTGCTCTTGCAGAGGACCTGAGTTTGATTCTCAGCACCCACGCAGTAGCTCACAGCTGTCTGTAACTCCTGTTCCAGGAAATCTGATGGTCTCTTCTTATCTCCACAGGGACAAGGCACACATGTGATGGATAGACATACATGCAAGGCAAAACACTCATGTAATAAAAATAAAATAATAGATATAGATTAAAAGAAAATGTCAAGTGTCTCCAAGCTATGCTTATGGCATGCATTTCCCTTGTAGGGGAATTACAGGGACAATCTTTTTAAAACTCTGCCTTATTGCAGGTGAAGAGACTTTTGGTCTGGCTGAACATTCTGCCTAGTTTTGGAATAAGCAATCACTGTCATTGTTCCCTGAGTGCCTGCCACCCAGCGTATGACTATGCCTAATGCATCAAATGTTAAACAATGTGTTTATTCCTTCATAATTTCCAGCTACCAAACTCCTCCTCACCCACTAGATGCCTTCAATTACATCATGAAGTGCTGACAGTTTTGCTGGCGGCACATGCCAGGGATGGTAAGATTTAAATGGCAGTGATTGCTTTTCTGCTCTGTTGCATTGAATTTAAACAATGAAGACAAACAAGGACTTACAGAGACAGACATAAGTGTTTTATGCACTCTTCACGGGTTTAATTTAGGAGAACCATATGATTATCATCATCTGTTCTAGTTCTCCACCAAAAATAATCTAGCTGCTGCAGAGAGGGAAATTCCGATCAGAGGTGGTTTAACTCAGCATAATATCTCTCTAGCCATTGCAACTGTATCTAAGAAGACTAGCATCAGGTCCCTCCTTATCTCAGCTTGGTAATTAGGCTTCAGACTGGTCTCTATTTATTAAATGAGATAAGAAATTTATTAGCTTTCTACAGATTAGACAGACACCATCATTATATAAACATTATTGTTTAGTTTTCTAAACTTTCTGAAGGACACATCACATCTGATACGTACCAAGCTACTTTGGATCCCCCACCCCAAAAGGCTAAAGTTGAGTTTAGCTTGATCTTCTACTTTCACTTTTCTAGAAAGGGAAAGGAAGAAATAATACAGCAGATGGTTGAAACCACATAAACGATTATATTGTATTCAATTTTCTGTCGCTTCAACATTATTTACTGCCCAAGAATATGCTTCAGTCTGGGGACAGTGTTCTGTTCACTAGCCGGAAGCTAGACATTTTGTAGTGGTGGAGGTGACAGCTTTAGATGGTCTTGTAGGACTTCAGTGAGCAGCTGTCTAGATAAGGACTTGGCAGAAACTGTGAGGAAAATTACTTGTCAGAAGTGGAAAGAGCAATGAACTGGGATGAACATAGAAACAGGCACTGGGCACACAATGAGCAGGCTCCAGCCTGCTTATCTCTAATGGCAGTGTTCTTATTAAAGAATACCTCATCCATATTTCCAAGGGTGTGGATTCAAATCTTGTCTTTAACGCTTGGTGCTTTAGGTTCTGGGAAAATGCAAGACCTTCTTCATCAAAATGATGAAAGCAGGAGATTTAGGGCCACAGAACAATCTGTTTGTCCTTCGAATGTTATAGTGGCAAGAATATTAAACAAAACAAAATATAGTTCAGTTTAATATGAATGGAACATTATCTCTACTCTGAAAATTTTTTTCTGATCATTTGAATTTCAAATGCTTCCTCCCTCCTACCTCACCCCCTTTTCCTTTTCTCTCCTCTTTTCTCCTTCTGATCTTATTTTTTAGCATCTCTCATCTCAGGAATCAATTATAGTTAAGGCCCACTCACCTCTAAAAATCACTCTGGCCTATTTACTTATGGTCTAGTTAGAAACAAGAGGAAGAGTCTCAATTTTTGATGAAAACAAAATAAATTTGGGCTCTCTCAGAACTGCTTTCATTGGCTGAGAGTCACAACGAAAGTGTTTTGAGTGGCCTGTACTTCTCTATAAGAATTTACTCAAGATATTAGTCTGCTATTCATGTCTCCCTTTGGGCTTAATATTTAATCTAATGAAGCCATACATACAGACACATATACATACATACACACACATACGCGCACACACACATGTATTTCTACTGACAGATCAGAATTTAAGGAGTACAATACAGAGAATAAGGAAGGTCCCATGTAAATCAGCTGTGATTAGCTAAGCACTTTCCTAAGAAATGTATTCTACATTTATCAATTACATCTCTTCCATGAATGATTTCTGAAACAAGATTTTAAAATCCAAAAATAGCTTCCTACAGAAAAGTAATACTTTCTTTTAAATTATTTGTGCTTTTAAGAGTTTTTTTTTCTTTTTGGATGTTTTATCACAAAGAAATGATAAATTTTTACAGGACTTTACTAATTATGTTGAATTGAACATTGTACAGTCTATCTATATTGAAGTGGCATATTATATTCCATAAAATATATGCTGTTTATTCATGGGCTATTTCTGTGTATAGCAATTGAAGTTTAACACCTAAGGAATGTGGTAGAAACTTAAAATTTTAACTTAAACTTTGCTCCCCCGAAACTGATTGGCCAGTGGCTATAGATTCTGGATTCTAGCATTTCCTAATTTTCAGTTCTAAGTCTCCATGGTTCCCACACCTGCTCCAAGTCTCTCCAACTGCATTTGACAGCTTCTTACTTCTGAATATGCATCTCAGCACCAACCTTGCAGCTTTGGCATGCTCATTTTTTATTTGAAACAGCATTCAGAAATTTAGTCACAGAAGTAATTGCATTATGACATTATTTAGAAATCAAAAGACAAAGGGAAAACCCAGAGTGTTTCTTGCCTCAAATTATGCTCTGGTTTAAGAAAATGTTTCTCAAAACTGTACCTGTAGTTAATTAATTCAAATCACATCCACCACTGTATTGCTCAAGGCCAAGAAAGACAATAACATTTTCTTTAGAACTCATAAAGCTTCTCTAAGTTTTATAAGAAAGCCACCTTTGCAGACACATCCCAGGCTCTCAAATTGTTTCCTCTCTATCTCAAAATGACGATGTAAGGTAGAGCTATCTTGGACATTCATCATTGCAGTTACAAATAACTCATGTGCAGCTCAGGAGACAATGGCTCATTTGGTAAGTGCTTGTCTTGGAACTATGAGGACCTGAATTCAACCCACAGAAACCGGTAGGCATAGTGGAATGTGCATGTAATCCCAACTCTGGAAAGGAAAAGAGGTTCTTAGGTGCTTGCTGGCCAGCTAATCTAGTATCTCTGATGAGTTTGAGGTCACTTGGGGGCCTGGTATCAAAGAAAAGAGTTGGTGGGGCCTGACAGACAATGTCCCAAGTTGTCCTCTGGCCTCCATACACAACCATGCACACACTACCATCTGCACATACTACCATCACCGTAAGGAAAAAAAAAAAAACAACAAATAATTCACAACAAACAATAAGTATTTGTGATACAACCCACTCAACTGTAGAAAGATTTCTGGTTTGCTGGTGTAAGTTACCATTAAGTATAAAGAGTAGCACTGCTGTGCAAAATTTCACATTAACATCTTAGGAAGAATGGGGGCACAGTGGGAGCTGGCAAGCTCCGACTGTGACCCCCCTTCATCTTCACACAGAATCATAAAGCCAGACCTGTCTCAGCCTTTCCTTTGAATGTGAGAGGATGGTCCACTGGGAGTCAAGAGACCTGACAGCTGATGACCCGACAGTTATGAGGCTAGAGAAAAATCAGCATAAAATTCCAGGAGCTGAGCACTGGGGCCTTTTCAGAGGCAGAAATAGCTGTTCACAGCTCGGCAACCCCTGACAGCACCATTTGATCAGAACAAGGTCAAGGACAGGATACAAGGGGACATGGACCTGAAGTTTAAGGGCTCAGGAAGCAGCAATCTGTCTGGAAGTGCAAGAAGGATGTTTGGGAACAATGAGGAGACTTCCTATTTTGCATCTCCAAAGTAAGTTCTTACTCTCCAAACCACGTCCCCCAATGCCTCACAGACCTAGACCCTCTTCTCTGGATCCAGACCAAACCAATGCCTTATTTGGATGGCTACAGCTCTTGCTGACTACTGCACGGCTATCATACCCATTCTCTCAAGCAGATGAACATACCCACAGAGGGATGCTTCTCCTGACCATCTCCTGCAGTGGTCCCACCCATCTCAGGACCATGTGTACGTTGGGTCCCAGTGGGGCTCAGCACACCCTCTTACCTGTCAGCTAGTCTCCACATATCCCAGCCCATTTCTTTGCCACCCACTGCATATAAACCCACAATTCCAATCAGAAGGAATCATAACAACTGCAGTAATACTCTAATTTTGCTGGAACCCTCTCCTACTCAGGGAATCCTTTGTTCTCCTAGTGTTTGGAGAAGAGTTAAATAACATCACCATGTTTATAGGGCCAAGATAGAGTTGTATCGAAGTTCTTCTCACTGGAAACCATACCTCATGCCTTCCATCATGTATTTCTCTCTTTCTGTTACTACCTATTGTGAGCACATAAATCCCAATGTCCAGGTTGTCACTTTCAGCTGCTTCCTGAAGTTTCCCAGCAAGTGCACCCCCGACGACCTTTCCCAGCTGTCCGAGTTGATGGAACAGACATTGGCCTGCCCTCAAATGAAGGTGCAGAATGGTGGCTACCATCTTATGTGTCAGTTACAACTTAGTGACCAGGTGGTTCCCAAGAGACTGCAATAGGAAAGAGACCAGACTTAGAGTAACAGTTTCTGAGTTCGAGACTCAACACTTTGCACCCAGTGGGCAAGGCATTTAAATTCTAAAGTGCTCAAGTTACATTAGCTCTTGGTATCTCACAGGATGTTTTTCATATTTCTGAGAACAAGACAAACAAAGCATATGGAAAGTGCTTCTCTACCTCTAAAACACTGAACTATCATTAACTATTTTCTTTTATTAAGTCATGACAAAAGAATTTTGAATGAAATATGCAGTATTAGAGTCACATGAAGTGGTGCTTTCACTGTAACTTGAAGGTTTGGGTACCAAAAAAAGGGAACAATAATTTTCTTTTAGATCACAATTGCTATTTATCTTTATACTGTACTACTGTGTAGTAACAGAATGCTAAATGTCCTTTCACAGATCCAACATGTTGTCTTAGGAATTAAAAATAGAAATTAAAATAATCTATGCTGTCAAAATAACTTGCAGTCAAGCAGCTGTCCAGTGAGGCATAGAGCTGGTAACTTTACCATAGTGAGTGCTCAGGAACTTCTGACACACCCTGCTCAAAATACTCACAACACACACACATCTCCTACACATGAACTGGAGCTGTTTTAGGAATGGGGAGGTTGGCGTCCCTTCACTTTTCTGAGGTTACTGTGAAGAATGTATGTCTGCTAAAGCTAACACTAGCCTAGGGAATTCTAAGCACTTTATCAGAGTTGTAAAATTCTGAAGAATTAAAATTATGTGTGAAGTCCATATAAATGCCAATGATAGACATGATACCTGTCTAGATCTTATGGGACAAAAGCTGCCATAGGCATATTATCTACTCATATTATCCAGACGATCTGCAGGGCTAAGTCAGCATTTCCCTGTCTGAATTAGAGTGATATGTTAAATGCTCTAAAGCCAAATCATGGGCTCTTTTGAAGTCAGGTTTAAGGTTTGTCATTTCTCAGGTTGGGAGATGGCTCAGTTGGTGAAGGGCTTGCCTCCCATATACAAGGACCTGGGCTTGAATCTTCAGAACCTACGTGAAAAGCTGGCCATGGCAGCTTGTGCTTATAATTCTAGACCTGGAAAGAGGATCCTCTTGCCTCCATCTGTACTCTGTGTACACACACATGCACACAGTCACACACACACACACACACACACACACACAC
>CABHPQ010172425.1:5165-16157 GCA_902168405.1 Peromyscus aztecus
TTCTTTCGTTTTCTTTCTTTCTTTCTTTTCAGTTTTTGTTTTGTTTTGGTTTTGAAACAGGGTTTCTCTGTGTAGTCCTGGTTGTTCTGAAACTCGCTCTGTAGACCAGGCTGGCCTTGAACTCAAAGATCCACCTGCCTCCTCTGCCTCTGGAGTGCTGGGATTAAAGGCATGCACTACCACACCCAGCACAATAAGCTTTCTGTTCTCTGACTCCCCTTTCAGAGGAAGCCCTATCTCTGAGATGCCTTTCTCCTGCTTCCATTTGATTGGGGAAGGTTCTCATATGTACTGCTTTTCGTGTCCTTGGTCCCAGTGGTAAAAAGCAAATTTTTAACTCCAAGAAGTGATGGAGGTTGGATTTAAAGAGACTCTTATGAACTCCTTTCAGTCTCAGGAAGCTTGGCTAGCCCGCCATGACCATATTGGTTCACCATCATGTGTTCCAGGGAAATCCGCTTCCGCACCAATACGCTATTCAGCTATTCATAGTCTGTGGGGCAACATACTGTTTGCTTTGTTCATGGTTGTATTCCTAAAGAAACACACAGTTGTGTGGCAAAGAAAACAAAACCAGCTGCAAAGGAACCCACAAGATCAGGTCAGTATCGCTGTATGGAATGAGAGAGGCAGTCTGCACCTGGTACATGGTCTAGATGCCCAGGGCCCAGCTCCTGCTCCCCCCTAAACTGCCTGGACTATTGTTCTGTATGGTTGGTGTTAACAGTCACTGGTTAGTCTGGCCAATGGGAGGCCCCGGCAGGAAATAGAGAAAAGAAAAAGAAAAAAAAAAAGGAGAGAAGAGAGATGTTTGAGATTGGCTTTGACTCAGTTTCTCTACCCAAGTACATGTCTTGTTACAGTGTCCTGGTTCCTAAAGCTGTGGCTTGGTCCAGGTTCTAGAAGTTTCTTCCTTTCCATACATACATTTTGTAGGCCTAGAGAGGGTAATTCCTTGGATTCTTCCAGATCCTCACATACAAAGTAAGTAAATAAATAAATGAAGAACCAAGAAAATAATATAGGATGTTCCCCAAATTATCCAAATGGGCATGCCCTGAGGGGAGGAGTGAGCATGTCCACTCAACTGAAAAGTGTAGAGATCCTACCTATGAAGGTCCTGAGGCTTCTGATTAGGGGCCCAGGTAGTTCACGCCATACCAGTTGTTATAAAAAAATGAACCTAAAGACTGAAACAGGTGTGACTGATCTACCAGCAGCTTGCCTCCAAGAGGGGCTTCAGGAACCATATTTTGCTCCCTGAGGCTCCTGACGTTTTCAGTCGCGTAAGTATCACAAGGTGTGACTGAAGAACACTGTGTTTAAGAACCACAAGGTAGGCTTCATATCTACCCACTCCTGGGGCTGGTTCTAGGGCGCCCTCACCAGGCCCCTCATGGACACCAGAGTCTGCAGGGGCTCTGGGTCCTTAAGTAAACAACATGTTTGCATGCAACCTGAAATTGCGGGCTTTAAGCCATCTTAAAACTTGTAACATATATCACAGCATAAAGCAGTCGTTGGGCCACATCAATGAGATGATTACAACACAGAAAAGTGCCTAGTACACACACCACTGTTGAAAATGTATGTTTGCACAGACTTGTGTGGGTCAAGACACAGGTGGAGGTCAGAAGCCAACCCTCGGGGTCAGTCTCTGCCTTCTAATTTGTGGTCTTATTGTCCCTGCTGTTTAAGCCAGGCTAGCTGGCCTAAGAGCTTTCAAGGTGACTCCTATCTCCTCCTCCCATTTTTTCCACAGGAGCACTGAGGTTACAAATGTCCACGGCCATATTCACTTTTACGTGGGTTCTGGGGGATCTGAACTCTGGTCCTCACATCTGTGCAGCAAGAGCTTTATCCACCAAGCCATCTCACTGGCCCCATATTTTTTTTTCCTGGAATATTTTAGGTGCATGGTTGGCTGCATCATGTGTGGAAGCCACAGATACAGAGGCCAGCTGTGTTCGCGCTGTGGGTCAGAGCACAGTTGTACCATCTCACCTGGCTGCAGATGTAGTTCAGTGAGGAGGAGGAGTGGACAAGATGGCGAGGAGCTGTCTGAGAGCCCTGAGTACCACTCTCAACTCGGCATGCTCTGTGGTGGCCTTCATCGAAGGAGCTCACAGCTCCCACTGACAGGGCATGGTTCACAAAACACAAGGAGACAGCTGTTAGGAGGGGCTGGGAAAGGTCCTGAGCCCAGAGTTGGGTCTTCCTCTAGACACCCTAGCTCCAGAAAATGGCTCTCTTCATACTGGGCCACGATCCCACCTTAGTCATGCTTGCTTCTCACGGAGATTAAAAACCACTGTTGGTACAACCTCTGAAAGGGTGCGATCCCTTCCAGTAGATCATGCAAGAAAACCAGAGGAGGGAAGAAAGGAGAGGAGAGAGTAAGAAGAAATGAAAGGACGGAGGGAGGGAGAGACAGAAGGGAGGGAAGTATGAGGCAGAGAAGGAGTTGTGTTGTGTTCTGTTTGTGACATCTCACTGTGTACCTCAGGCTGGTCTTGAATTCACGATTCTTCTGCCTCAGCCTCTCCAGTGCTGGGACACCACAGGTATGCAACATCCTGACTTGTAATCATTTTTTAACATTTATTTATTCATTTGTGGGGCGGGAGTCAGCTCTCTCCTTCCACGCTGTGGGCTCCCGAGAATGAACTCCAACTCAGACTATAAACCCTGCTGGCAAGCTCCTTCATCTCTGAGCCGTCTCACCCGCCCCGCTTATTCTCATTTTACAAGATGCTCAGACCCGGGAGTGTCGGAAGGGCTCGTCTCTCTGCTTCCTCTGATTCTGGTAATACGTTGTGCTGGCTTATCAGGGCCTGTGGGTTTTTTCTGGCATTTGGGGAGTTTCAGAGCTAAAACCAGACCAATCGGGACATCATTACCACAGCTCTGGCGTCTAAGAAGCATGGGTTTCAGGCCTAGCTCTTTCACGGAGGGGATTGTACCTTCATGAGCCTCCGTTTCCTCATCTCTGAGATGGGCGCAAGGAAGCAAGCCAGCTGCCTGCTTGGGTTGGTATGAGGCATGAAGACTGAGTGACAGGAACCAGGCATGGGAAATTCTTGGCCACATGCCTGGCATTTGATGATCTGTCTTTGGAGTTGAGTGAGATTCTCCCTTCTTTGATTTTCTTTTTCTTTCTTTCTTTTATATATATATTTGGGACAGAGTCTCATATAGCCCAGGATATCCTTTAAACTCATTTCACAGCCTAGACTGGCCTGGGTCTTCTGGTCCTGCCTCCATCTCTTACGGGAAGCTGGGGATCAAACCCAGGCCCTGGTGTGTATGTTAGGCAGACACTCTACCAGCTAAGCCACATCCCCCCCCCCCCAGCCTCTCCTTTGATGTCAATGTTTTGAACAGAGCCTCAGGCAACAGAGAGAACCCTCACAGAGAGCAGCTAGGCTGAAGAACTCCCTCCGAGGATGGGGGTGCCCTCTGTCCTCCATGGGGGAGCGGGGCACAGGGCAGGTGGCTCTCAGATCCACAGAGCCAGGAAGTGCACACGGCTCTCAGCTGTTTGTCAGTGGGGTGAACAGGGCAAATGGCACTCAGCTCAGCCCACCCCAGGAGCCTCTGATCCACCCCGAGGGAGGAAAGGCAGGAGGTGAGGGGACGTGATAAGAAGGCGGGTGGGAGCATTGAGTCCACGGTTTTCAAAGCTCACCTCTTCCACAGGAACCAAACTTTGATCACCAGATCCAGGGAGTGAAGGAGAAAGAAAGCAGACCTTCAAGCCATCCCCTTTTGAGGAGGCCACGTCGTCGCGGTCGAGCTTTGAATCTGTGTGAGTTTAACCACAGCAGACGCACTGGGCTCTCCCACACCCCATTCCCACCTCAGGGAAAGTCAGAAAAAAAAAAGAGAGAGAGACAGAAACTGAAGAGAAAGGAAAAGACTTTGGAGAACAAAGAAATGAACCAGACCCCGTGCCGTCTTCGCAAAGGTCAAGGTCCTCCTCAGGTTGCTCATAGCGGAGGGCGCGCGGATGTGTTTCTGAGCAGTGTTTGGGGGCTGTCATTCCTATATCCCATTCTAGCTAACCCTCCTGGCAAAACCCAAAGGTACACATGAGGATTCTACAGCTCAGAAAGGCTGAGTAACTGATCCTAGGACACACAGCTGGCAAATTACCATAGAGCCCAGGCTCTGAACCTCGCCTGATTTCTAATAAATCTGACAACTCTCTCTTGCTCTCCAAAGCGATACAAAGGCAAAAAGGAAAACATGGGTGAGATAGTTTGTGAACCACAGCAAAGACTAGCGCGGTATGCACAGCCTAGAGCAAGCTTCCTCTGTCAACATCTGGCCTCAGCTGAGAGCCTCTTTGCCATGGGAAGCTTCCCTGTGCATTTCTAGGACAGTCAGCAGGCATGGCTGACTTTTCTCTCTCAGATACCAGTGCCACCTTCCTGCCCCCAAAGTGACATCCAGAAATGTCCGCAGACATTGCCAAAAGTCTCCTGGGAGAAAGTCACGCAGCGTGTCCAAGACCCATTGACGCAGAGGAAGGAATAAGAACCAGTCATAACCAAGAATTGAAAATCAGTTAAGTGCCAGGCAGAAGGCCTCTGATCTCCTTCCGTCTCATTTAATACCTCATTTCATCCTCCACAAGAACACTGTGAGGTGGACGGTTTATAGACAGGACATGCAAGGATCAGAGAGCTCAAGTCACTGGAGAAGTTCACACAGCTACCTTGGAGCAGAGCCCTGGGTTTGAACCCACGTCTGTGAATTCCTTTCCCACGAGAAAAACACTTAGCAACCCAAATGCAAGGTGAGAGCTAAGGAATCAGGAATCCGGGGTCCGTCCATCAAGGGCCCTGGCCATGCTACACTGACTAGGGATGAGCCTAAAGGATGCTATGTGCTCAGCAGCACCCCGGTTCTTGCCTCTGCCCCCAAACTCATCTCTGCCTCTGCAAATGGCCCGCACCTGTGTCTGCCCTGACTTCCTCTCTCCTCTCACATCTCATAAGGAAAGAGGTCTATTTCAAATGCTGTGTGATTTATGAAGGAAAGCCTCTTGCCCCGGCCATCCATCTCTCTTCACAGGGACACACATGCCGAGGAGCATCTATCCTGGAAGTGACCCACATTCATTTTTCTGCCAGGAGCCAATGCCCTGGGGGAGCTCAAGAATCGTCCCTAAATTACAAGAGAGTCTGGGGGGGGAGACTTTCCCCCAGAACAACGCACCCCCCTCGCATCCCCCCCACCCCCGCCAGGCTGAGCCTCCCTCTAAATCACCTTGTAGCGTCTCATTCCCTGTGAACTGCACGTGTGCAGGGCGAGGTGAGCCCCCACCCTGCTGGCAGGAGAGAGACACCAATGGCCAAGAACTTGAAGTGGGGCTGTGCTTTCGAACTGACCATGACCTCCACGCTTCCTGCAGCCTTCCCTTGACATTTCCCGGCGGATACCTTGATAGCAGGAAGCATATTTCTCTCTGAATTTCTTTCTTCGGCCCCTCAGCCCCCTTCCAGCCCCAGCATTTGTTCTTAATCGCTCTGGGGTGAAGGCTCTCCCTTTGAAAATCTGATGAAAGCCCCGAGCTCCTCCCTTCATTAAATAAATGATTGTTTACTCCTGTTAAAGCCTTCCCAAATGGAACGACTGGTTTATGGTGGATTTTCTAGGAAGATAAAGGGCTTTCTCCTCCTGTCATATAAAAAAAAATGTTAATGCCTTGACTCTTTTTTTTTTCTCTCTCTCTCTTTTTAACATTTACTGGTGTGTGACATGCATATGGAAAAGTACACAAATCATAAGCGCTCGACTTAATGAATTTTCCTAAACTGGACAGACCAGTACAACCTGAACACAGATCAAGAGAGAGCGCTGCTGTGTCTGGAAGCTTCCGTAGGCACACCCCCCCCCCATACACACACACACACACACACACACACACACACCTCCAGGCTGCTTCCCCACCCATTGGAGCCAGGAGTTTGCTTTAAACAGCCTTAGCTCCCTTCTGCCTGGTTTTGCTCTTGACTGAAGTGGAGTCGTGTTCTTTATGCATACCTCCTTCTGCCCAACATTTCACTGGGTACCTGCCCCATGCCGTGGAGTGTGCAGCCTCCTCGGGGAGCATGTGATTTCCCAGGCACGCTCCACTCTTTATTTCTGTTTTGTGTAAGGGAGCAAGAAGGTATTCATTTTGTTACAGAAGTGGATTAAGATTGTGTTCCTTCAGTGTTCTGATTGTAATGTTCCATGTGTGACTGTGTGTTTGAGGCAGAGTCTTATGTAGCCCAGGCTGGCCTTCAACTCCCTTGGTAGCCAAGGATGACCTTAAACTCCTGATCATCCTTCCTCTACCTCCTAAGTGCTGGGATGACAGATGGGCACTACCATGCCCTAGTTAATGTGGCGCTGGGGATCCAAGCCAGGGCTCTGTTCATGCTAGGCAAGCACTCTACCAACTGAGCTACATCCCCAGCCTGGTGTGCATGTGTGTGTGTGTGTGTTCATGTGAATGTGTGTCTGTGTGTGTACATGTCTATGTGTATTCAAGTCTGTGTGTACATGCATGTGTGTGCTTGCGTGTGCCTCTCTCTGTGTGTGCACATGTGTGTGCATCCCTTCATGCATGTGTGTGTACATTTCTGTGCATGTGTGTGTGTCTGTGTTTGATGAATGCCTTCATGCATGTGTGCATACACCTGTGTCTGTGTGTGTTTGCATAGGTGTGTGTTCATGTGTGTGCATGCATTCATGTGCATGCTTGTTACGCGGTGAATTCTTGTTAGAAAATGTCCCTATTTTCAGGAAGGAAATATCCGGGTTGCTTTCTTCTCCCTACAATCCAACTCACTCACTCGGCCCCACTGCAACTAGTTGGCTGAGCTCCTTTCCAGACCTTTCTCTGTGTCCGGCTATATGCCGTGTTCAATAACCGGTCTTTCTATTTTGTTTTTACATGGACGCGATTATTCTACCATTTCCCCCCCGCTACCTATCAATACGTCCTGCGGATCTTTCCATAGATTGCTCCCACAGCTTTAAGCTGCTGAGTGTCCTTTCATTTCAGAGATGGGCTGTGATTTATTTAGCCCGTCTCCTCATGGTGCACGAGCAAGCCGTCTCTATTTTGCTGCTGCCACAAACAGAGAGGCAACAGACAACCCTTTTACGGGGCCTCCGTGTGAGCGTTTGCAAGAAAAAAAAAAATGGAAAGGTGGAATTGCTGGCTGCACACATTTGTCTTTAAGTGGTTTTTATGGGGCCAGGTGGATGGTCCAAGCTGTTGCATGGTCTGGGTAAAGCTGGAGACCCACGTGACTCAAGGCATTTGACAGCAATGACGGACGTTCACTCCGCCATGCAGGGATGAGACAGACTTCTAGAACTGGGCAGACGGGGATGCCCACAGAAGTGTCTTCAGTGACAGTTTGCCAGCACCTTGTCTCTTGGGTTGCTGAACCTTCCCAGAGAATCCAGGAAGAGAAGAAACCGCTGTCACCTCGTAGTGAGGCTGTCTGGGAATGGCAGATCTGAGACAGGTGGTTAGCTTCCCCCAAACAACAGGAAAACCCATGATATGAGCCCAGTGGGGGTTGGCTAAGGCATTGCGTGTGTCAGACACTGTATGTGGCTCTTCCATTTCAATTCTCATCATCCTCCTGTGGGGAAAGTACTGTGTTTATGGGTGTGCAGGTGCCCATGCATTTGCATGTACACATGTGTGCACACGTCTATTCAATGTGTAGAGGTCAAAGGGCAACTCCTGATGTTGTTCTTCGGGTACTACCCACCCTTTTCTTTTTTGAGGAGGGGTCTTACATGGCACTCACTACATAGACGAGGTTGGCTGGGCAGAGAGCCCCAAGTATCTGCTCACCTCTGCCTCCACGGCACTGTGATTGCGTATACACCTGGCGTTTCTTTCTGGGGACTGACCTTGGGCAAATGCTTTAGAAACTGAGCCATCTCTGTGACCTCAAGGGTTCTGATTTGAGTCCCATTTTTCAGTGAGGCAGACTGAGGTTTAGAGAGTCATCTACCCAAAGCCACATGTACCCATGATGCTAATCATTTGCCAGGGGATTGTGTCATGAGCTGTCTTGATGGGAGAGGAGGAGTTGCCTCCAGAAAGCCCACTGTCCATTGCTAGAAACAAGTCAACAAAAGATGACCAGAAGAGCAAGAGACCCTGGACCAGATGGAGCTGGGACCCTTTGGCCTCCTCTGTCTCTCCATGCTGTCTCTGATGTGGACGCCCTCTCCAGGGACAGGTGAACCTAACCTGGGCTCTGTCAGCACACAGTAGGCGCCAACTGCACACTAGCCATCTCACACTCCCCCACTCCCCATCAGCACACAGTAGGCACCAATTGCATACTAAACACCTCACACTCCCCCACTCCCCATCAGCACACAGTAGGTGCCAATTACACACTAGCCACCTCACACTCCCCCACTCCCTATCTGCACACAGTAGGCACCAACTGCACACTAGCCACCCCACATCCCCCCTAGCCCCTATCAATCCTTACCATAGATCTTTGGAGACATTTAAGTTCAGAGAGAAACATCTTACCCATGAGAAGCAACCATAGTTCACAGGGCATGGGGCCAGGGCCTGGGCTGTGTGTCTTTCATTTTGGAACTTGGAACCTCTGAGCCACAGTGTCCCCTCCCTCCCCTGAAGGGAAGTTCTTCAAATGCTCCGAGACTTTACCACTCATTTTGGAAGAGGAGTGAGCGGAGAGCGGAGAGGTCTGTCTGTGTTGCAGCCCTAGCTTACAGTCCTCACTCTGGCTCACTCAGGAGCAGCCGTTCAGAAAGCTGAGGCAGGAGGATCACTGTGAATTCAAAGCTAGCTCGGGCTACAGGGGGAGATTCTGTCTCATAAAAACAAACAAACAAGAAAAAATATTTTAGGTCTCAGCCCTGTCACATCAGTCACATGAATGTATGGCACCTTCTCCCTTTAAAACGAACATCCAATCACTTCCTAATCTAGATCAGTTACTTTTATCTTTTATAATTTTTTTACATTAATTTCCAGGTTCCCTAATCCGGCTGATGCCATCCCTGCTGGGTAGACTGAGTTCTGCAACAGTCTGACAGAGGACCTCCCCCTATCTGGGGGGCAGAGGATGAACTAATTACCCAGAAACAGTTGACTACAGGCTGGATACCAGACAGCACTGGCAGTGGGGTGGGGGCCCTTTCAAGCCTGCCCTTTGGAGACTCTGAGTGGTTGAGGCCACGTCTTGAAGAAAATTGCTCTCCTCTTTCACCTGTGAGTGAAAACTCAGGCGCAATCAGTTGACTCTGGGAGCGTGCCGAGGTCAGCACATGCATGCTGGGATGGGGGGGCGGGGAGCTGCAGGTCAGAGCCTCAGCAGGACCGACCGGTGAGGATAAAATACAGGGACATGTAAAAGCCAGAGGGGAAGTCGTCTGGTAACCTTTAACATCTGCTGCTAAGCAGAAATATTCGTGGACCATGCTGAAGCTGGGGAGGAAGCGACAGAGAAGCCGGGCACTGGCCCCTCTTAGATTTCAGGGAGGAAGTGTAGGGGGAGAGGTCAGGGCTCCAGTGCCCGTAGATGGAGATCTGCAAATGTTTGCAGATGGGACCCCAAGGACACTGGTGAGCAGACAGCTTGTGTGAGCCCAGCGCTAAAAACTAAGGGGTTGATTTGTAGTATTCTGGAGATAGGATCTATCGCCAGGTAATCCAGGCTGAGTTCTAACTCATCATCCTCCTGCCTCAGCCTCCTGATTACAAGTGTGGGCCAGCACCCCTGGCAGGAACTTCTGTCACTAAAGACCCAGAGCCTTCCCAGCACCCAGGGAGGGAACTCCTAAGGGAGACCTACCCTCTCTCAGCAGGTTCCAAGTCTGAGTTGTACACCCTGGTGCACAAGGCTTGAAGAGTCTGTCTCATTTACTGTGGAGTGAACACGGCTCCCCAAAAAAGGTATTGCATTCTCCTCCTCTGACCTGTCACCCCAGCAGCCATCTTCAGAATCTAGGCAGCTCTAGACATCCTCACAGTCGTAACCTCATTATACATATTCCCTTCTGATGGCAACAGAAATCAAATACACTCACTTCGGGCACTCGGGGCGTAGGAAGGGTCCCTTGCCACCTCCGTACTCTCTCCAGTTCTCAGGGACTTCTTCCTCCTTAGAAACTTTCAGAGGGAACTTCCAGATACGTAAGATGAAGCTGACCTCAGCACCAGTTAGAAATATCCGACCTCGCGGCAGAGAAACCAGCTCGCCACAGATGAAGCCGGGAGACAATGAACCAGGACGTGTTCTGACATTGCTTGGCACATAATTTTTTTTCATACTAGAGACAAGCTGTGCCCATCCAGCCTTCTCAAATTCAACACCGACACTCCCTATTTTGTGTTGTTTTGAGAAGGTCTTCTATAACCCAGGCTGGCATCACACTCTCTACATAGCCAAGGATGACCCAGAATTTCTGATCTTCCTGCCTCCACCTCCACCTCCCACGGCAGTCATGAGCCCTAACCCTCAGTGTTCTCATGTGGGAGATGAAAATAACAGACCCCGTCATTCCTGGGGGCGGCTATCTAGGGGCAGAAGGATCAGGTATCTAAGAGGAAGGAGATAAGAAGACACTTTCTGCCACTGTTCTCTCTCACTCTCCAAGTGGTCAAGCCCGTCTTCACAGACCCCTACCCACCACCTCCCGCCAGAGCAGCTTCAGGACACCCCATTCCCGTGTCCTGATTTCAGTGGGTATCTGGGCCCCACAGCCCACGTGACATCTGGATTTCCCATGCTGAGCACAGGTCAGCTGCCGCTCCTCATCAGGGGCTCAGGGACTGGTGTCGATTTTTCTTAGTTTAGACGGAAATCAGTCAAGAGAGCTCTCTGCGACTTCCTTTATATTTCTTTCCGGTCAGATCAAAGGTCTTGTCAGCAACCTCGGCTGAGGTCTTGATGTCTTGATTTCTGTTTTTTTTTTTTTTTTTTT
>CABHPQ010172426.1:0-33488 GCA_902168405.1 Peromyscus aztecus
CTGAAAATAGACTTCACAATTGGAAGATAAATGGGTTGTCCAGATGAAACACAGAAAAACAAAATTCAAAGTATTAAAGGAACACACAGCAATGATGAAAAGATATGCTGGTCCCCTAGTCAATGTCCCAGCAGGAAACAGAGGAAGGGCACAACTGAAGAGGTCTATTGGGCAGCTAGTTAGATATTTAAAGGTCTGGAGAACATAGAGGTTGGACCTTTCCTTCATGGTCAGCAGCTGACAGAGTACTGGAACTGTAAGACCTCAATTACTGGTAGAAAGGGTGGGACCTGAGTCATATTTCTGGGTCTGGAAGGAGCCATGACATCCTGGATTATCTGTAAGACTGTGAGTACCTACCTGTCTAAACGTGAAATCATAATTCCTAAACCCCATGAAATCACACCACAGTGGAGGGTTTCTGGAAGGGAACAGAGACAGACTTTTCTAGAATATGCACCACTGAGCCCCTTCAGGAAGTAAATGTAAATTCATCATCAAATTAGGTCACATTGTATTCTATTGGAAAACTCTGTGGATGAAAAAATTGCAACTAAATAACCCTTACTGTAGGTTCCCTGGGTCCAAATTCTCCAGCGTTATTTTAAACATTGGCTGGGGACAACCTGTGCAGGACCAAAGTCCGAGGGAAGCTGCTTGCTTTGGAGACCTCAGAAACTAATCTGTAATCCCTGACCACTGTCCAGTGTCTCCTACCTCTCAGGTGAGCTCTCCACCCTGCTTTATGATAAACTGTCTTTCACTCCACACTCTGGATGTATCACCTGAATTCTTGCACAAACATGACAAGGCCCAGGGGAACAAAGAGAGTAGAGTTGAAAATTCATGTTACAATAATGACAGGAAATATCCTAAAATTAAAAATAATACCAACATATAGTATAACTAAATGAATATAAACAATGGCATAGTCAAATAAGCCAGTGAGAAAACAGCTGCATCTAAGGCATGCTGCAAGATTCTAAACAGAGACTAGAAGCCAGCAGGGAAAAGAGCCCTCTAAATTAACCCTCAGCACACAATTATGAATATTTTCACTCATTTATATTTATCTAGAAGTCACTTTTGTCAGAAACAACACCCAAAAGTATTGTCTTGATAGAATTTTCATCATAGTGATGGGGACGAATAAGTTAGTGACTATGTTTCAGGCAAGAGCAAATGATAAACCAGAACAGATGGCCGAACTAATGGGGAAAGTGAAATTCTGAACATCATGGTGGGTCTGAGAAGGTCAAAACCTGGACAAAGACCTGGAGGGTGTTAGATAGAATGCTACGTGGGTGGCTGGAAAAGGAAACAGGTTGAGAGGCCAGGTCTGAGGCAGCTCGAGATCACTGCTCAGGACCAGCTCAGTGGTGGGAGAGGAGAAGAAAACCAGGCTGCAGGAAGGCAGAGCTGGGGAGGCCACACCACGTGGTTGCTCCCTGTGACCAGAAGGACTTGAGCTTTCACTCTGGGGAAATGGAAAGCTCTGGAAGCACGCTAGACAGAGCCAGTTCACAACCTGACTTACACGTCTGAAGGATGACCTGAAAACAGTTTGTAAGATGGAGGAGACGAGTTGGAGCAGAATCTAGATGGTGGTGAGCACGGTGCTTGGTGTATGTCACAATGATGACGTGGCGAGAGGGGTCATGTCCGCACTAGACAAAGGATCTGATGGGACTTTGATGTCGCTTCTGGAGGACAGCAGCAGACAGCTTGTGAGGAAGGATGCCACAGACTGTTCCTCTGCAGAGGTGAAGGCGGGCTGACGGGGAGCTCCAGGGCTTGACCTGAACGTGTCTCAAATGTGTGTTGCTCACTCTCATGGAAATGTCAGAATGGACCGGGAGGCTGGATAATTCACTGAAAGTGTCTCTGGGAAGCTATTCCTGTCAGATGAGGCAGTAGAATTGAGTTTATATTCTAATCAGAGACTAAGTTAAGGCATTTACTGGTGAGTTCAGGGCACTTCCCAGAAGCCTTGAACTGTTCTTATGATAAATGCAAGTTCATTATCAAATTAGACAGTACTGTAATCTATTGGAAAATATTCTGATGAATGAGATAATTGCATCTAAATGTGCATTACTGTAGTCTCTGTTTCTAAATTCTTCCATGTTATTTTAAACATTAGGAAATCAATTTAAGAAGTGATTACATTATGGCTGAGCACAGTGGCCTGTATCTGTAACCCCAGTACTTAGAAGGTGGAGGCAGCAGACTCATGTATTCAAGATGAGCCTGGGTAAAAGTGAGACCTTGGACGAGAGAGGGGCAGGGGGAGGGGGAGGTTCCAACGGAGCGGTCTTGGCCTGTGCTAGCCTGTTAGCATCCCTGTAAGCCGTCACTGTCAACTCGACGGTCACTATGCTGACTGCTTAACAGCCACTTCATAATTTTATTCAGAACAGAAGCCACATCCAATATTCAGAATCCATCCCCTTTTCTTTGGAAAATCAGGACAGATACTTGCATTCAGGTTACAAAGCCTCTTGTCTACTTTGGTACCTCTAAGACTAACAAACTATTCCTTATGTTATTTATCCATTTAAGTACTTGTTACCAAAGTATTAGAAGCTAGAACTTAGGTAACATAAGTGGTCATTGTTATAAAAAATCAACCTTACATTACATAATATATGTTAAACTCTCCTGGAATTTTATGAAAATTTTCCATTAAGTTTAGAAAGAAAAAAATCAATAAAGTATTTCAGTGTTTTGATTTTTGCAATGGTATTGTTTTTAAAACAGTCCCTGTTTTGAAAATCCAACTTTTTAAAAAATGTTTTATTATTTGTGTGTATGTGTGTGTGTGTGTGTTTGCACACACACCAGAGTGTGCACATAGAGGTCAGAGGGTCAGAAGAAACCTGTGGAGTCACTTCTCTCCTTCCACCTTCTCCTGGGTTCTGGGGACACCGGCATCAACCCCTGTCCTGCAGTGTCCCAGCCCCCTGCTGCTTTGTCACTGTCCCTAACTGTGCTTTTGTGGAACATCAGCGGGGGTAGCTCAGTGTTGGCCTCTTGCCTCACTGACACCTTCCCATATCTGTGTTTCATTTCCCTCGTCTCCTGACTTTACACATGATGTGGATCGGCTCACAGAAGAAGACCTGAACTACTGTCAGCTTCGGGTGACGTAGGCTTCCTTTTGTGGTTCCTCTACACAATGGTTCCTTTAGCGATCTCTGTCCCCGAGAATCAAGGCCACAGATACCCAGAAGAGCCAGCGTACACATCTCCGGCTTTCTGCCCCACTTCATTGGGATCTTGGGCATGGATTTTGGACTCTAAGAATATTCCCTGCTTCACTGGTCTTTTCAGATCTGCAGCATTCATGTAGAAATATTTTCACTCAAGAGCTAAGATTTAGTTTAGGTCTGGCATTCCCTCATCTGTAACCTAAATTTCACTATGTTTGGCTAGTATTTTTCCTTATTTTGTCTCATTCCTATTTTCACTTGACTATAAATGCTTCTTGGACTTTTTATTCTTTTGCATTTTGGGAGATGTTTCCCTGTCTTATTATTTCCACAAGTCTGTAGGAAGAAGGTAGCGTTAAAATGACTTCATTATGTCATAGTTAACCAGAAACCCTGTAGCCATGAGTAAATTCTCATGTGCCAGAAGGCTGCATCTGCTCATTCTTTGGCTTCACAGCCCCAAGACAATGTTTACTCCAGCTCAGGAGGCACCATAGAGTCCATTTCAATAGAATACCCTCCCCAATAGAGCAGAGGATATTACAAAGTAAACTAATTATTTGTGTGCTTCTCTAATAGGTCAACACACTTTCTAATGCGAGAAACAGGCTTTTATAGAACACACGGGAAAATAACAGATCCTCCAAGCTTGTGAGTAAGCACAGATCTGAGGCTATGAATTCTGAGTGCTTCCTGTTTTCCAAACCTCTTGTGACCAATTCCTTTTTCCCAGATTCTTTACAGATTAACACCTAGAGCTCAGTGTAACACCTAATAACACTCAGTGACAGCCTGAAGGGTTAAAGTGCATGTCTGATCTGAACTGTCAAGGAAGAGGACCTGACGTGCCCCAGCCACGCCACCATCTAAAAGAACAGATAGTAACTGACTCACAGCGAGGAAGGAGGAGAGGACTCCAGGCTCTTGGAAGAGCATCCTCCTGCAAACCCTTGGAGGTAGGCCACGGTACATTGAAGGAACTGCAAATGCTCTCTGAGGTGGGACACTTGGTGCTAGATGAGGCTGCTTATGTGGAAAGTCAAGAAGCAAGTCATTTACTGAGCACTTACCATGTACCCAACACCAAGGACACACGGACTCTGACCTGGGTCTTACCCTCTGTAAGCTTACCACTTGATAAGTAGGCCCAAGACATGAACAGAATTTCAATATTATGTGCCACGTACAACCACAGAGGACACTAGATCACCCCTGGGAGTTGGGGGAAGCTCACTGGAGTCCTACAGAGTGAGGAAGAAATAACTAGAGGGTGCTGTGAACATAATAAAAAAGTTAGAAGTACAAGCTCAGATGTGAAAAAATGTGTTGTGTGGGATCCACTAAGAATACGTAGTTCAGGACTGCTGGGTACAAAGAATGAAGCAAATGCTTTGGTCATTAAAGCAAGCAAAAGGAAGAGACAGATACTGGGGGAACGGGTGTCCTAAGAGCTCCAGCATCTTTCAGGTGGTTTGAAAGTGCTGCAGAGTGTCAGTCAGAAAAACACACACTGGAAGATGGCCACCGATAATAGCATCACTAGTAGATTTGAGGGAAACAGGCCTAATCACATGGAGGAGATCAGCAGACTAGAAGAATGACCAAACAGACGCAGATGGCTTAAACTAAGGTACGATCAACAGACAGAGAGTTGGATGTAACTTGAGGGTGTTTAGAAGGCAAGATCGATTCCCAGTTCCCATATGGGACTCACAACTGCCTGTAACTCCAGTCCCAAGGGACCCAACACCCTCTTCTAACATTCTTCATGCACAAGTATACATGCAAACACAACACTCATACACATAAAATTAGTAATTCCAAAAATTAAATATTCTGAACCCTAGGACACTTAAAAATAAGTGAGGAAAAAAAAAAGATTTAGTCCCTAAAGACATACCTCCAATGACCTACTTCCTCCAACTAGGCTCCACCTACTCCCCCGCCCCCAGCAGCCAACAAAGCCACCAGTTCATGAGTCCTGGAGGAAATAACCCATTCATTGGGTCCAAGAATGTCTCATAGGCTTTTCTCAGTCCATCAAGTTGATAATCAAGATTGACCAATACACACAGCAGCTGTAAGCTAAAAGCATCCATGTACAGTGCTCTCAAAACCAACATGTAGAAGTGGGGAATGGCTCTTGTAAGAGCTGCTTTTGTAGCCAAGTTACTGGGGTAGCAGGTACCACTGAGAGTATTAACAGCTATACATGCACAGAACATAAAGTACACCGGTCACCTGCACTGAACACACATTCACTGTGCTGTCCACAGGACTGAGCATCGCTGTGGAAGCTCAGAACATTTTTGTTCTTGAACTCTGGCACTCTGGCTACAAATGGGATTCACAATGTCGTGCTAATGAGAAGCGATATTTTAAGAGAGATCATCATTAAAGCACTCTGTGCTGGTGTCTGATGGCTTGCCTATTTCCGCTCAACTTTGTGTGGTGTGGGCTGCAGTTTGTAGTCCACCACCGGGAGCAGAAGTGTGATTAAGACAGTATATTCACAGAATGTGAAGTCGGCTTTCAAGGGCTTTCAGCACCTCCTTTAAAAATGAAACCTGTGCAGCACCATCAAGATGAAACCTTTCTTCCAAGATTTTCTTAATGGAACCGAAATGTCTGAACTGATTTATAAACACAAATGCACAGCTCCCTGCAGATTTAAACAGTTCACCTGCAATGTTTGCCATTTTATGAGACTGCACAGCTTCCAGACATCCTCAGAGTCTGTTCAGCTGACTCAGATAAATTATTCAGTGGGGGACGGGTGCCGGGCAGGTGGCTCAGCTGTTAAGAATGTTTGCTGCCCTTCCTGAGAGTTCAATGAGTTCGGCTCCCATCACCCTAATTGGGTAACTCACAGCTGCCTCTAACTAAAACTCTAGTTCAAAGGGATCCAACACCTTCTTCTAGTCTCTGAAGCCATGAACACACAGGTGACACACATGTGCACACATGTTCATGCACACATATAAACACACAAACACAAACATATGGTGCTATTTTCTTTTGTACCAAAATGTTATATGTTAATAAATAAAGTTGCCTGGGGGTCAGAGCTATTAGCAAGCCATAGCCAGAGTCTGGCGAACAAGTAGTGACGAGGCAGTCAGGTGGTTGGGTTTACGACCAATGAGAAGGCAGAACAGAATTCTATTTAAAGACAACCCACAGGAAATACCTCCCTTTTTCTCAGAGAGGTTGCTTCGGCGAAAGAGGCTAGCCAGCGGCAAGCAGGTAAAGCTCTTAGCTCTGACCTCTTGGGTTTTTCTCATTACCTTGGCTTTGTGTTTCTTCTTCAATACGACTACATCTGGTGCCCAACGTGACAGGAATCCATTGACAGCGGGTCCGGGTTCCTGCCTGGGCGGCCGGCTCCCTAGCCCGGGCCCAGGCCAGACTGACAGTAGGCCCAAGCGGTTAGCAGTGCTAAAAACAACTCAGGCCTGCCCTCCCAGGGTTTCTCTCCTTTTCTCTCTTCCTCCCTTTGCTCTCTGACTTTCTGCTTTGGTTTGGGGTTCCATCTGTCTTCTTGCCTTGGTTCTGGACTCCTTCCATTTTTTTGCCCTGGTTCTGGGATCCTTCCCCCTTCTTGGTCTGGTTCTGAGACCCTTCCCCCTTCTTACTTTGGTTTTGGTCCTTCGCCTCAACGTGCAGTCTTTCCCCCGGGTCAGAGAGCTACTGCTTGAGGGTTGGCTTCTGCTCCGGCTCGGCGGGCCTCTGCCGTGGCAGCGCCACCTCCTTCTCTCAGGGGAGTCTGCGTGGTCCTGGGCTTGGCAGGGGGGGGGGGGGAACGCCTGCTCCGGTTCTGCCCGCAGAGCCATCGCTGTGGGCTGTCCTCCTCCCCCTAGCGGTAGATCGTCGGTAGTACACTCTCCAGGTCCCTCTTCCGCGCCTTTGCTTCCTCTACCAGAGTCTCCCTTTCATTGGGGAAACTGTCCATTTTCTGTTTCTCTCTCTCTCTCCTTCCCTCCCTCCCTCTCTCCACACACACAAATCTGAAATTTTTAAATTAAAAAAATATTCAATGGGACTAAAAAAATGCATTCAAGACCTCAATAAGGAAGGAATCTAGATATAGAAACTGAAATAGTCCCCACATGTCTGTTGGCCATTGTGGAGGTTTAAGTGAGTGATGTCCCCCATAGGCTCGTGTATTTAAACACTTGGTTCTCAGTTGATGGCGCTGTTTGAGGGAGGTTTGGGAGGGGCAGCCTTGCTGGAGGAAGCAGATCATTGGAGACAGGGTTTGAAATATACAGCCTCACCCGCTTCCAGTTCACCCTCTCTTGCTTTGATGTTAGCAGTTCAGAATGTGATCTCCCTCAGTTTCCTGATCCTGCTGCAGTTCCTCCCCATTATGGATTCTTAGCGGTCTGGTTTATAAAACTGGAATAAACTCTTCCTTCTATACATTGCCTTGATCCACTAGTTACTTTTCTATTCTCTGCTAAAACACCATGACCAAGTCAACCTGTAAAAGAAAGCGTTCAAGTGGGGTTACAGTTCCAGAGGGTGGAGTCCAGGACAGTGGAGTGAGGGTGCGGAGGCAGGGAGTGTCACGTCTTGATCCACAAGTAGGAGGCAGAGAGCACATGGTGGTAGGAGGCTTTCGAAGCCTCAAACCCTGCCCCTAGTGATACTCCTCTAGCAAAGCCACACCTCCTATCCTTCCAAAACAGTCTCACCAGCTGGGCACTAAGTACTCACACATATGAGCCTATGGGGGCATCTCATTCAAGCCGCCTCAGTCTTATTGTTTTATATTGTCAATATTCTCACAACAGGAAACACTTCATGTCAACCTTGAGTAAGTCTTTTCCCATCCTAAAGAAATAAAAACAGGTTGAGGAGGAAGCTTGTAGCCAACTCCCTTCTCTTTGGATATTTGTTCAGTGTTGGGCAGAAATCTGAACTAGTTTTCCACACTTATGCAATTCATAATCTCCTTTAAAATCAAATTGACATCCTTGGGAAGTCAAAATATGGGAAGATTTTTCCAGTTATCTATCACAACAACATTGAAAATTGTAGGGAAATGGAAGTACTCCAATATCCAAGAATAAGGAATGGATATAAAAGGCTGGCATGCTGATTATGGAAAATGTTCATCGTTTTGAAAGTTCAAGATGGAGAGTAAAATGCTATATGAGAACAGCTCACACAAGAGTTCACAGAGATGCACGAGGTCCCTCTGATCCTCTCACGGAATGTACAGGTAATTAATTAACGTTCACCACTAGTTTATGTAACATTTGAAAATGTCCCTGTTTTCACTCACACCCTTCTCATTACAAGTATATTATTCAGAGCCACTTCCTTCACACATTTCACTGAGTCCTCATAGTGCCAGGGCTATACCATCAATTCCCAGCCACTCCTTGAAAAGTAGTAATGTCCTTGAGTCATTCATCCTGAGATGTTAGGTACAATTAACAACCTCTGGGAATCTCATCTCTAAATGTCACTCAGTCACCAAGTTTTACCAACTATAGTGACTTTTTTACCAATGGAAACAAGAAATCATTATTATCTAGACCCTACCTAGAACAGCGCCATCCAATCAAATCACAGAGCGAGTCATGTGCTCCATCATGGCTGGAGTCCGCAGTGCCACACAGGCTTTGTTTGCTGTACTTGATCTCCAGCTGCTCTGTCTGGAGATTGTGGGGCCTTTGAGCATGAGACCTAGCTGAAGGATGTCAGTCACCAGAGTTGAGCCTTTGATGTCTCTACCCAACCCTGGTTTGTTGGCTACTATGACGTGACCAGCTGGTTCACACTCACAACAGACTGGAATCTCCGACATGATGAGTCGGAATAAAACCTTTCTTCTTTTTCAATGCTGCTGTCAGTTATTCACCACAACAATGAGAAAAGAAACAAACACATATAAAATTTCAGGTTTCCTGGAACCACATTAAAATAATAAAAAGAAACAAATGGACTGATTTTAATAGTGCCCCTTCCAAAAGACTATATTTTTATTTATGTGTGTGTGTCTAATTATGTGTGTGTAGGTGTGTGCAGGGGCCCTCAGAGGCCAGAAGAGGGAGTTTGATTCTCTTCCTGGAGTTAAGGGCGCTGGGAACTGAATTCAGGTCCTCTGCAAGAGCAGCGAGTACTCCTGCCTGCTGACCATGTCTCTGGCCCTTTTAAAAACGGTTTTCATTTACATAAACTCAGATTACCCTTTCAACATGTAATTACCATGAGATGATTCATAGAGACAAATATGAAATATTTTGAATTCCTTTAGCATTCTTTGAAGTGGTTGGCCAATGCGTTACATTTCTGGTTCATCCTAACCCAGGCCAGCCACATTCAACTCTTCAAAATCTGCATGTGGCAAGGGGCTTGGACAGCATGGTTCAAAGCTGGGTGACTAATTAAAAAACACTGAAAATACTGAACTTGTGTCCGGTAATAGTGACCCAGGCACTGCACTGTCCCCCTACGGTGGGTGCCGCGTGCCGCTGGGGAAGTCAGCCCTCCCATGCCTGTCGTTTGAATGCAGAGTGACTTTTACTCCCAGCAGAAACACAGTGAATTTATTTATTTTCCTTCCTTTTTCTATTCTTAGATCATCCTGAGACCAAGCTGCACATAATTTAGTGGAAAACGTAGCAAAATATTATGGTGTAAAATGGAAAATATGTTACACCACTGGGCTAAAAAGTTTTCTGGTTATGAGACAAATAAAAAGCAGAATCGATGTATCCTGCCTCTTACACTGAAAAACTGCCCTTCCACAAAGAAGGTGGCTTTCAAGGATGTCTTATGAATTTCCAAAGCAACAAGAAGTTCCTTTAGAGGCAACTATTTACGAGCACCCAGGTCCTAAGACACCGCGTTAAAGGTCTCCTATTCTTTTAGATATTCCTGTAAGAACAACCAAGGGGTGACCCAGGAAGGATTGGGAGTTTTAATAACAACTACCTTTTCAAACCAGTATTTAAAAGCCGGGTGAGATCTATGAGGGCAGCTAAAAACTTTGGCTTTCAAACACCTGAGGGCCCTGGCTCAAAACAATGTGAAAACCACACTCAAATGGGAGAAAACAGGCACTTCAGAGAAAACAAGGGAGCCTACAGTTCTGTTCATCACCCACCACCACAGCTAACATGAGACCCTATGAAACAAGTCTTCCATGACGCTATATTATACAAAGTCCTGTCGAACACAAGGGTAGAATTCACAGTCCAGTGAGAACTATTATGGCTTGGTAAATAGACACCTAAATCATTACACAGTGGACGGCTGCTAAGACAGGCTCAGTACAGGGGGAGCTCACAGACAGGCAGGGGGGAAGATTTTACTTCCAGAAGATAGTGAGCTCTAAACCAAACCTACATCAGGAGGAGTTGTCAACATAGCAAAAGAAATGGGAAGCAGCTATTCTCCAAGGCCAGAGGGACATGTGACCTATAAGCAACAGAGAAATGGGAGTGGCCAGGTGTAAAGAGACAAGTTTTCATCCTGTGGTCCCTTGTAGGCCACATTCATGAATACAGCCCAATCTTCAGAGCAACAGACAGCAAGAGCCCTCTGGCTGGCTGCTTCTGCTTTGACCTATTCCTTTGGGGCTTCTAACTTGCCAATTAATTGAAAACTCTGAGACCATGTTTCCAAGGTTTTAAGAGAAAATGCAAAAACTAAGCACAACTAAGCTTCAAATACAATAGAGCATTGTTTATAAGAGGACTGAGTCAAATTCATTAATTATGCTTTTGGAGAGTTAGTGTTGTCTTAGTGGTTTCTGGACCTTTTTTCTCCTCTGTTTTTCATGGTTTGACTGTGATTTGGTTGGAGTTTCATAAAATTAATGGCTTATGACATTTCATTCCATGATGAGTCTAGTAACACCTTTCCCATGACTGTCTGAATTTTTGCCTTAAAAAGGGTCCCCAAGATGGGAGTTTTTCTGAGGTAGAACATTGTTCATGTGGGGCCTTCATTTTAAATCCTGCATCTTATCCATGCCCCTGAGCATGTTCATGGTCAAGGGCAAAGGGAAGAGAGGAGTGACGCCACAGCCTCATCTCCTCAGCTACCTGGAGCTCGGCCCAGTCACCGCAGGAGGAAGCCTCGTCCCTGCAGCCGGCTGAGGGTCCTGAGAGGGTGTGGAGGAAGCTGATGCCTCTTTTTTAGTTAAAAAAACAAACAAACAAACATTTATTTGCTTCCCTTTTCTAACTGATTCCAGGTAGAGCCTCTCCCTGGCTTTCTTGTCCTTCTGCAGCTCACTGGTTTTCCTCTGCCTTTAGACTGACACCTTTTCTATTTTCTGTGTAGTCTCTAAATCATTGTGTTCTTGCCCAAGGCCTTCTGCCTTTCCTCTGTGTATGGAAAACCAGGTAATCCAGTTAGCTCCGCCCAGAAGTTCTACCCTTCCTTGAGAACCATAACAGAAAACCTGTGGGCCTCTTCTCCCTGATGTGATCTACCTCCCTCAACTCATCAAGAACTCGTTCAAGTTTCATTTCTGTTGCTGGGATAAAATGTCCTGACGAAAACCAACACAGGCAAGGAAAGGATTCACTTGGCTGACAACTGCAGGTTAGAGTCCAAACTAAGGGAGTCGAGGCAGGAACTCAGCTAACCAGTCCACATTACACCCACAATCAAGGGCAAAGAGAAACAGATACACTGTGACACCTGCTTGCTCATACCCAGCTAGTTTTCATCACTCTTACACATTTCAGGGCCCAGTCTAGGGAATGGTGTTACTCATAGTGAGCTGGGTTTCCCAATATCACTTAACAATCAATACACACCCATAGGCCAACATGATCTAGACTTCAGTTGAGTCTCTCTTCCCAGGTGACTTTAGGTTGTGTCAAGTTGACAGTTAAAAAAAAAAAACAACTAACCAGAACAACCCCACTAGCCCCTGCCTTGCTTTGTACTCTACCTCCTCGTCACTCAAGGAACCAATCATTCTTCTCCATCCTGCTCCGTGTTCCTCTTCCTAGTCTTGTTTCCCAACTTCTGATCTGTTTTGTGCCAAGTGCTAGAAAGGTCTGTCTGTGTCTTTACACACTCGCTAGCAGTGTTCAATCATACTGCACATGTGTGACCATACACAGTTCTATCAGGGCCCTGGCTCGCAGCCAGGAAAACAGAGCCCATCTCCAATGTTTAAAAAAGAAAAATAAGCCTGAACATTGTTTTTCCTCATCTTGTGTCACTGAAAATAGAGCTCTCACACAATGCCAAACTAATATGAAGAGGAAGAACAGGAAGAGAAATACTCTGTGGAAAATCGAGATGAGGAACACAGGAGAGACATGCCAAACACTTGCAGTGGTACCTTCCTGACCCAGTCAGAATATCCACTGGATTCATTGTCTTGAAATGAAAGCTGAAGCATTTTGAGATGTGGATGTTTAGAAATTGGTACCCGTTCTGCAAAGTTAATAACATTGCTGAGGGTTCATTAATCTCCAGTCTGAAAAACCACATTTTCATGTTCTTCCTCTCCGATGATCATTCTGACAGTATATTTTTACATACATAATTGGTTATGGCTCAAATTAAAATAACTCTGACAATTATCAAGCAGGCTGAGGTTTTGAAGCTTGTGCTGGGATGGGAGATAGCAGCAGGGTACCTCAGGACCATGTGTTAGCTGATGATAACATTCAAGTCACTTCTTCTCGGGCTTTTAAAATACAAGTTTTTCATCTAGCAGCTGAAATTACTGTGTTCTGTTTAGATAATGGTCTCTCACTGAAAGGTTGATCTTAATAGAAGTTTTCTAATTAAAGCATAAATGTAGTACTTATAAGGATTAGGATTGTGTCTCCACAGCAACTGGAGTGTTCTCAAAAGCATCATAAGCCCTGTCCCCACTGCAAAATTCCAGGCTGCTTTTCCGCCTGCTATGACCTCTATTCTCCAGTCCTCCTCACACACTAAAAAGTGGCAAGCCATTGTGCCTGCACACGGCATGCTCTGTTTTTGTGGCATGCACTAAAGACCTTGATGTGATGAATCGTCACCTCCCTTAACCTCAAAGGTAACTGGCTATAAAATTGCTTTATGTCCCTAGTATTCCTAGCCCTCCCGTAAAAACACTAGCTGTAATTCAGTGTTGGCAATAGAGTGTTACTAATAAAGCATTCAAAAATGTACCTTCCAGTTTTGAATGGCATCTGAACTTGCTGATGGAATTACAGTCTGGTGTTCAGTTGGATGTCCTTCTACCCGCATGAAAATTTCAAGCATTTCCCAACATCTCCTGGGCCCACGTTGATGCTCCAAAGGGGACAATGCTTTACATAATCCTCCAAAAACGTCTTCAAGGACATTCAAGAGCAAGATTTGGATAAAGCATTTAGAAACAATTCTGGTTAATGGGAAAAAAATCAGAGACCGCTCTCAAAATGAAAATGTGTTGGGATTTTTCCAAAAGAAAGCAACTGAGAATTTGACTCAACCATGGCTGGCTGGTTCCCAAGCACATGCTACCACCAATGGCATGGCTTTAGCCTGGGTTTGACTGTTTGGGGTAAGGCAGGAGGGAAAATGGCGTTTGGCTGCTTGCCTTTCAGGAAGTTTGAGATGGCTCATTTTCTAGTGCTCTTCACTAAAAGCAGCTTTGTGTTCCAATCAAACTCCATTTACAGAGAGATGCTTCATTATCATTTCTTCCTTGGTTTGGAAACAGCCCCATGTTTACTTTACTTTATTTGGTTGTATTTAATGTATTCATTTTGTGTGTGTTTATGTTCGCATGCGTGCACATGTGTGTGTGAACAGTGTGGAGGTCACGGGCCAACCTTGGGTGCCGTTCCTCCAGAGCTATCTACCTTGTTTTGAGATGGCCCCTCAGTAGCACCTGGGCCTATCAGGCTGAGCTGGCTGGCCAGAGATTCTCTGGGACCGCTCCTGTGTCTGTCTACCACTGAGGACTACAGATGGGGCCACGCAGCTAGCTCTTCCACGTGACTTCTGGGGATGAGGCTATTGACTGGGTATCTCCCGGCTTTCTCTTTTTACTGTCAATAGATGAATTCACAGATTAAACCTCCGCTTTTCATTCAGTCTCTCATATTCCAGCACCACAACCAACACTATTTTATAGCCTCTTTTCTTGGCTCCAGTCTTCCTTTTTCCGTTTATTTATTGGTCTTGTGTTTTTCCTGTGGTTTTATAAGTTAGCTTCCTTTTAACTTTTTAAATAAGAAGTTTGTCCTTTTCCTCCATGGTGGCCTTGTGAGACACTGTGGGACACTCTGTGGAATAGCAGCCATGAACAGCTTGGCCCACTGTCCCTGTGCAATGTGGCTGCATCACAGGAGCTCAGAGAGCCACGTGTCTCCTCTGCCTGGAGATGTGACCAACGCTCTACCTGTGTCTCAGATTCTAGGGCTTTCTTTAGATTCACTTCGTTTCTTCAAAACTATATAGCATAAAAATGGGAGAAGATGAGCTATTCCACTGAATATTTTGTTTCCCTGTATTAAATCAGTCATGGTCAGAGAGGACTTCATTCCAGGACTCACGGCAGGAGACGAACAGCAAACATCTGACAGAAAACTTAACAACATCTAGAAATCGACATTTGCCTTCATTTTCACACAGCTTACTTCTCCCACTGCTTTTTGGGCGCTTACTGTTGACCATGAATCTGAAGAATCCACATTTAATAGATCCTTTTTGTGTTTGTTATTAAATCTTTAAGATTCTCCAAGAAAGCTAAACACAGCCTAGATAATGATGCACACATGGATATGTCCAACCCTTTCAAATGTGTGCTCACGGGCCAAGATCCTCCTCTGCTTTTACTATTGTGTAGACTGGTCATCCAGGTGACCAGAGTGACTGTCACTCAGCTGACTTTGATAGGAAGGCATTTGTCTGACCCTTCACAGTACGATGTCTTGTTGTCTCTTACTAGTGAGCATGTAAACCAATAGCAATTTGCTTTACAGGGCACAGTTCCATTTTCAAACTTGCAATCAAAGATAAGAGTCATGATCCCATGGTGCTTTGTACCCAGGGTGTCTCTTATTTAAATACACATTTAACCAATAATCTTAGTGTGTTTCCTTTGGAAAAAAATTTCAGAAATATTTGCTTGTGCTAAGTTTACAGTAACAGTGTGATTGTTTCTGTCATATAATTTGGTGGGGGATACATCCTGTACCTGACAGCATTTTCACATGATTCTTAATTATTCCAAAGTGCCATTCTACTATAAAGACTCCTAGAAGGGCCCAGGACAAGGGACAAGGGCCTCTGAACAACCACCATCTCTGGATGCACAGAAAGATCTCTCAACACTAGACCTTCCAGTGGAATTTTGTTCCTTTGATTTCTCTGCTTCACACATACATTTCATTTATGCTCTTGAAGTGCATAAGAAGTCACTGACAAGTCACTTGATGAATGGTGGGCACAGAGTGAAAATGTTGCATTTCACCTGGAGTTGTTCACACCTCAGCAAGAAGCTACACAATGAGATTGAACTCTGTGCCTTCCCTGATCATCCTCTGCATCATTCCAGAGAGATCTACTCATACAAAAAGCAATGTCAATAATGCCTTTACATCTCATCTCTCCAATATTCACAGCTCAGGAGAGGCCAGCAGAAGTGTGGTCCTTACATCCTCCGTCTGGGTGGCCATCGGAAATCACTGAGGAAACCCTTCAGAAGACACGCAGCAGCCAAGTAGGAAGCCCTATCAGAAGTGAGGGATGTGGAGAGGAAGAATGGGGTCTGGCAGAGATGGGGTGCACTGCACCTCGGTCACTTGCTTTGATCCATTTAGAAAGGTTCATCCCATGGCCAGATGGAAACCTCTGCACGACCACCATCTCTGAATGCACCGAAAGAGCTCTCAACATTTAAAATCCCTATCCGTGCAGACTCTTACACCATCCTACCTCCCAAGACATCTCTGTACGCTACTTTCACTCTGCGGCTGCACCGGCTTCCTCCTAATATCACCCCCATTACTCCACCAGCACTCAGTCTAACATCCAGTTGGCACAGTTCAAACACTACACATCTCAACATTTCAGAGAACATTCACAAGGAATTCAGGCACAGTTCTTGGCTCTACTGCAGGTCTAATCAGAGCTCCACCCTATCACTTGGGTAGTACGATTCTAACATGAAAGCTCAGACAGCTAAATGAATAGATACAACTCCCAACGTCCCCATTTCCAAGGTGTATAACATGGGAACCTACTTGCCTTCCCTGGGCTTCTCTTATTTAAAGTGGATAATGGAGGTAAAAGCAGAAACACATGACAAAGAGGACAAAATTAGCAGGTCAGTGTGTAAACAGCAACAAGTAGGCTGAGGAGATGGCTCAGTGAGGGAAACATGTAAAAAGCATGGTGGCAAAAGAACATGGAGACTGGTGGATCCTGAGCACTCACAGGCTAGTCACATTAAAATGGAAAACTCTTGATTTGGGGGAAGACTCTGTCTCATAAAATAAGGTGAAGATACCAGAGAAAACAACCTCTGACCTCTACATTCGAGCACAGGTGAGCATAGCTGCACATATATGTGCGTGCATGCGCATACACACACACACACACACACGAAGAAAAACATTTAGCATCTTACTGATGAACCTAAGTATTGGAAATATACTTCCTATTAATATCAGTATCTCTATATACATAACATATACACATGTGCATACACAAAGTGCTAGTAGAGGCAATTGATTCATGTTTCTGTTTTCTTGTCTGAAAAATGATATTTTGATTAAATCACTCAAAAAATTCTTCTGGCCCTAAAACACCAGGAATGTGAGCCCGGTACAAACCCTCTGTTTGCTTAACCTCTAAGAATTTAATAGGAAGTTGTTCTTAACCGGTGAAGAGGAAGAAATGGAATATTCTAACAGAAATGTACAGCTGATAAACACTTTCAGTAATGTGGCAGGATACAAGATTAACTCAAAAAAATCAGTAGTTCTCCTATATACAAATGATAAACAGACTGAGGAAAAAATCAGAGAAACACCACCCTTTACAATAGCCACAAATAATATGAAATACCTTGGGGTAACTCTAACTAAGCAATTGAAAGACCTGTATGACAAGAGCTTTAATTCTCTGAAGAAAGAAATTGAAGAAGATGTCAAAAAATGGAAAGATCTCCCTCGCTCATGGATAGGTAGGATTAACATAGTAAAAATGGCAATCTTACCAAAAGCAATCTACAGATTCAATGCAATCCCCAACAAAATTCCAACACAATTCTGCATAGACCTGGAAAGAACAATACTCAACTTCATATGGAAAAACAAAAAAACCAGGGGAGCTGAAACAATCTTGTACAATAAAGTAACCTCTGGAGTCATCATCATTCCTGACCTCAAACTCTACTATAGAACTCTAGTAATAAAAACAGCTTGGCATTGGCATAAAAACCAACATGTGGACCAGTGGAATTGAATTGAAGACCCTGACATTAATCCACACACCCATGAACACCTGATTTTTTGACAAAGAAGCCAAAACTGTATTATGCAAAAAAGAAAGCGTCTTCAACAAATGGTGCTGGCATAACTGGATGTCAATATGTAGAAGAATGCAAATAGATCCATATCTATTTCCATGCACAAAAGTTAAGTCCAGATGCATCAAAGACTTCAACATAAATCCAGTTACACCGAACCTGATAGAAGAGAAAGTAGGAAGTAGTCTTGAATGCTTTGGCACAGGAGACTACTCCCTAAATATAACACCAGTAGCATAAACACTTGGAGCAATAATAAACAAATGGGACCTCCTGAAACTGAGAAGCTTCTGTAAGTCAAAGGACATGGTAAATAAAACAAAACAACAGCCTACAGAATGGGAAAATATCTTTACCAATCCCACATCTGACAGGGGGCTGATCTCCAAAATATATAAAGAATTTAAGAAACTAGACATAGAAATACCAAACAACCGAATTAAAAGATGGGCTACAAAGCTAAACAGAGTAATCTCAACAGATGAATCTCAAATGGCCAAAAGACATTTAAGGAATTGCCCAATATCCTTAGCCATCAGGGAAATGCAAATCAAAATGACTCTGAGATACCATCTTACACCTGTCAGAATGGCTATGATCAAAACCACTGATAACAGCTTATGTTGGACAGGATGTGGAGCAAGAGGAACACTCCTCCACTGTTGGTGGGAGTGAAAACTTGTACAGTCCCTTTGGAAATCAGTATGACGGTTTCTCAGAAAATTGGGAATCAATCTACCTCAAGACCCAGCTATACCACTCTTGGGCATATACCCAAGGAATGCTCAATCATACCACAAAGACACATGCTCAGCTATGTTCATAGCTGCATTATTTGTAATAGCCAGAACCTATAGTTGGAAACAATCTAGATTGCCCCTCAACACAAGAAGGGATAAAGAAAATGTGGTACATATACACAATGGAGTACTACTCAGCAATGACATCATGAAATTTGCAGGCAAATGGATGGAAGTAGAAAATATCATCTTGGGTGAGGTAACTCAGACTCAGAGGGACAAACATGGTATGTACTCACTCATAAGTGGATACTAGATATAAAGCAAAGGATAACCAGACTACCACCCACAGCTAGAGAGAAGCTAGCTAACAAGAAGGACCCTAGGAGGGATGCATGGATCACCATGGGAAGGGGTAATAGAGGAGATCTCCATGAGTGAACTGGGCATAAGGGGAGCAATGGAGGGTGGGGGATTGGGGATGAAAACATGAGGGAACGGGATGGTCCAGCTGGAGCAGGAACGAAGTGGGGGAGCAGTGAGGGAGATACCCTGATGGAGGGAGACATCATGGAGATAGGGAGAAACAGGGTGCTAGGAAGTTTCTGGGAACCCACAAGGATGACCCAACCTTAGACTACTATCAATAGTGGAGAGGATGCCTGAACTGGCTCACCTCAGTAATCAGATCGGTGAATACCATAACTGTCATCATAGAGCCTTTCTCCAGTAACTGATAGAAACAGATGCAGAGATCCACAGCCAAGCACCAGGCCTAGCTCCAGGAGTCCAGTCAAAGAGAGGGAAGAGGGATTCTATGAGCAAGGGGCAGCGAGATCATGTGGGGAAGCCTACAGAGACAACCAAACCAAGCTAGTGGGAACTCATGAACTGTGGACCAACAGCTGTGGAGCCCCCATGGGACTGGACTAGGCCCTCTGCATAGGTGAGACAGTTGTGTAGCTTGACCTGCTTAAGGTGCCCCCTGGAAGTAGGATCAGGATTCATCCCTGGTGCATGAGCTAGCTTTTTGAAGCCCACTTCCTGTGGTGGGACACATTGCACAACCTTGATGCAGAGGGAGAGGCTTGGACCTGCCTCTACTGAATGTAACAGGCTCTGCTGACTCCCCATGGGAGGCCTTGCCTTGTTGGAGGAGGGAATGGGGGATGGGTTGGGGAAGGAAAGTGAGAGGGGTAGGAGAAGGGAAGAGAGGGGGAATCTGTAATTGGTATGTAAAATGAATAAAAAAATAATTCCTTAGTAAAAAAAAAAAGAGTAAAATAGTTGGAAGAAAAAATATTTAACTAATGTTTATCGAGAGTCTGATATCTGCTGGATATAATAAATTCTAACAGTCTTTAAACATCTTAAGGAGAGGAGGAGAAGAGAGGTAACACAGCTTCCACCTTGGGAGCAAAGGAAAACAAGCAGCTATTTGGAGGGAGATCAACTGCTTGGACTTAAGAAACAAACTGTTGAAATCCAGGCCTGGTTTTTACTGCAATCCCAGCACTTAGACAAAAAGAGCAAGAGTTTGAGTCAGCCTGGGCTACACAGGGAGACCCTGTCACCAAAACAATAAAATAAAGCAAGATAAAACAATAGAGCTGAAGAACCCTTACATCCCAAATAAAAATAAAAATACTTTTTATAAAAATGATTTTGTTAATATCAAAGCTCTAAAACTCACAAGAAATTTAAAGACATCTTGCTCTATAAACACACAAACTACCTCAGAGTACCCAGGTATGTTAATTATCAACAGGACTTCACAGGCAGGGTGCCACTGAGCAGCAGAGTCTTGTCTCACACTCAAGAGGCCCTGGGTTCTTAGCTCCAGCACAGCTTAAAAAGCAAAAGCCCAAAATTGAGACAAGATGAAATGTTGGGTCTAGTCAAAACTTTATAAATCTACTGAGAACCATTGAAATGTGGATAAATAAAACCCTAGAATCAAAGAAAAACTAACATGTCTAGAAAATTGAGATGAGAAAATGAAATATTATTCTGTCTTTGAAGACTTACTTATATTTTCTTATCCCAAGGAAATTGTAAAAATGTGTTATATAAATACAAGTTAATTGTGTTATTTTGAAAAAATAAATAAAAATGAGTGTGTTGGAGTAAGTTATCTCCAAGGAAACCTCTACTTTCAAAACCATATAAATTTATTATTTGGTAGGAAAAGAATAAAAGAGTGAAATAAGACATTTCAACAACAGAAAAAGAAACTTTTCCCATAAAAGGCAAATTTGAAAAGCTCTATTAAAGACAGTCTATCAAGGCCACCAAGAGAATCTGAGGTCATGTGACTTCCTGTCCTTGACATGGAAGAGAAAGTTTTTTTTACACCTAAGTTAATAAAACAAGTCTCTAAGATCATTTTGTTATACGGTATTATATGTTTCTACTCTTGTTTAAGGTATTGTACCTATGTAGCTCATTTAACAAACATAATGTAAATTTCTAGTCCTTGAAAGCTTTTATTATAAACTATTTAGCATAATTAAGAAATGCAGGTTAGTAGTCACTTGTTACAATCAAACTTGTAGTCAGATAAGGTATGTTTTCAAGGTCAAATGCAGATATATTTTAGATAAACAGGTGGTCTTCAAACACTTTAGAGACCTATATAATAGGTATTTAAGATGTTTTAATAACAGAAGGCTTTTCATAACAGTGAGACATGTCTGCTCCTGGCAGCACCAATCTACTTCAGAGAGGATAATGGGCATCAAAGAACCTCCATGTGGAGTTTGCTTTCTATGTGGCAAAGCTAGTCATTTGGGCAAGAAATTGCACTTGCCTCAACTGCTGACAGTATGCTGTCCAAATTGGACAAGCAGGATACAAAAAAAGGTGACTGATGAACTTTGCTAAGACAAGGTAGGAGAGTCCTTCAAAATTTCCTGCTTCACATGAAAGTCTGTCAGATATTCTAGGCTGAAGATGGATGCCCCAACATTGTGGAGGAACACTGGGTGACTGTCCAGTCAGACAGCTGTCTCTATCATTTCTATAGTTTAGGAAACTTTTGTTCTATACTCCCTGTTTACTCAGATAATATTATATCCTTCTCAGGTCTCTGATGGGGTTTAAGACTAGTGAGTTATAGTTTTCCTTGCTACCAAATTCAGAAAAGAAACTTGCATAAGAAATGTAAAGCTTATAAGGTTGAGAAACATAAAAGCTTAAGTTGTTTATTTAAGATATGTTTTATTGGTAAAGAATAATTAGATAAACACTTCAAGACACCATGACCAAGGCAACATCCAGAAGAGAGTTTATTGGGGCCTACAGTTTCTGAGGGTTAGAGAGCATGACCACCAAAGGAGGCACCATGCAGAAGGCTGGAGTAGTAGTTGAGAGTTTACATACTTATTAAAAAATGTGTGTGTGTGTGTGTGTGTGTGTGTGTGTGTGTGTGTGTGTGTGTGTATGCATGAGAGAGGGAGAGCTAATTGGAAATGGTGTTGGCTTTTGAAATCTCAAAGCCCATCCCCATTGACACACCTCTTCCAACAAGGACTCAATCCTTCCCAAATAGTTTCACCAACTGGGGACCAAGCATTCAAATATATGATCCTATGGGGGCCATTCTCATACAAACTACTACATTACATGCACCAAACTGATAAGATGAAGAAGAAGAACCCTATGAGATGGTATAAAACATTTGCACACAGCAGATTTAAAAGGAGGTTAATATCTAACATAAATAGCAAGATTAGAGAATTCAATAGTAAAAATTGAAACACACCAATTTAAAAATAAGCAAATGACTTGAGCACAAAAAATTTTAAACATATATAAATAACCAATGGGATGTGAAAAGGTGTCCAATGTCACCAAGTATCAGTGGCATCTAAAAAATCCAGGTCCATTCACAGGAGTGTAGATGCATAGCCACTGGAGGCAGGGAGGGGCACCGGAATTGATAGATGCTGTTCAAATGACCGAGAGATTAGCTATGTAAAATTAACAGTTTCTACAGCGCTGATGTAAAGCGCACTGACCACAGATAACAATACTGTAAGGTGCATATGAGATTCAGTTAGAGAATCTCTCTGAAAGGTCTTGTTGACTTACTTAACAAGCTTGGGAGGCTGAGGCAGGAGGATAACAAGTTCAAGGATAACCCAGGCTACATAATAAGGTCCTGCTTCTAAAATAAAGTCACACAAAAGGACATATTTTATCTGGAAGAAAAGTATATACAGAGGGAACAGTGGTAACCTGGTAGTCACAGAAAGCGATGTTTAAAATTTTCATTTATTCATTGTGTGTGTGTGCACTCAGGCATGCACGCATGTGACGGTGCTTGTGTGGAGGCCAGAAGACTAGTGGGAATCTGTTCTCTCCTTCTACTATGCAGTTTCTGGCACAGAACTTGGGTCGTCAGGCATGGTGATCAGTGTCTTTACCCGGAAGCCACCTTTTTTAGTATTGCTCCATGTAGTCACCGGCAGAAACTCATTTTATGTGCTTAAAAGAATGCAAAGTCAAATGTCTAGACAAGATGAGAGGGTTAATCAGCTGTTGCTGCTCAGTGGGAGGATGCCGTGCGCAGCGGGAAGACGAGAACAGGAGTTAAGATGTTAAAAAGTTATGAGTGACCACCTTCCACTGTCCCTTCCTGAAAAAAACCTGTGGTTCCAATTCATTCATTTATTTAGCAAATATTTTTAAGCTTTTAAAATTAGCAAACAAAATAATGGGTTTCATTATGAGACTTGCACACATTCTTTCTGTTTGATGACTTCCTCCGACCCCATCCCTGTCCCCTCCTCCCCTCAGCAACACTCCCTTTCCTATATCACAAATATTCTATTATCCTCTTTCCTCATCCCTCACCTTCCCCTAAAAATTTCTTTTTGTTGAAATAAAAGCAAGTTATACTTTTAATGCTAACATTTCCTAGCCAGTATACTTACTCTTAATTAGGCTTCAAAAGTACTTTCCTCCAACATAACAATTTCATTAATTATTTGTGAATTTCGTACAATGCACCCCATCACACTCACTTCCCATTCTTCCCAGGTTCGCCCTCCCACCCTTATACCCCGCCTCCAAACAACCCCACCAAGTCCAGCTTGTGTTGCCCATATACTTACTGGAGCACGGTCAAACTGCCAGTGACCAGCCTCTTAAAGAAAACTGAGTCCTTCCTTCCTTACTCCACCCCCCACCAGAAGCTGTCAACTGGGAAGAGCTAGATTTCAGCATCTTTATCACGGTTTCTCTTTTTGGGTGGCGGGGAAAGGTTGTCACAGAAGCCTTCAATGTCTCTCATTCTAAGTTATGAGTCTGCAGTCATTGATAGCACTGCAGAAGAAGCTTCCTTGTCCATAGCAGCCAGTAGCAATATGGATCATGCATGGACTTCTACATGGTTTCTGGCAGCATCTCAGATGGTGGACATCAACCTGGTCCCTGGTGGCAGTACAGATCATAGATATCAACAATATTTTTGATCCCATGGGACCACGAAAGCTTTTTATTCACTCCATGTCTCTCCAGATAAAGGGACTGAGGTCAGACATGCTTAAAGGAAGAAAGCTCACATTATCTAAGCCATGTTCCTTAAGTCCGTGAGTATGTGACTTTTTCACAAAATGAATTCTGTCTAGTTACAAATATGGATTATTTTCAGGATGAGAGACTAGAGGGAGCTCTGCAAATACACTCTGTCTTTCAAATGACAGAACTATACACAGTACGCTGAAAGTCAAATTTGTACTCTTAGCAAATATAATCAAATCAGGCTTAACTCACATTTTGCATATGTATAAACACATTTTACATATTCAAATGACACACAGGAGCTTCTAGCCTCTGCCAAGTAGCTCTTTTGCAGGTCTCCCTCTCCCTGCTCATAGGACAGCAGGAATAGTTTTCAATATCTTTGCAATTCACTGAACACATTTAGTCGTTTGTCAGACGGACAAATGTGGCCAATATAAACATGTTTTAGAAAGCATTTCTCACTGAGGCGGAGAATGATGAGCCATTTAGTAACCCATTATCCCTCTGTCTTCATCACACACGTCACTCCACTGTCTCCCTGCTGTTAGGTGTGCTCACATCATACAGTTCTGGGTCCTGAACTAGGAGAAGAAATGACAGTCACCATTACTAGATCCTGTCCATGAAACTCTCTCAGCTACGTATCAATGCACATGTGTTCTTAGAAACCACCTATTACATATGGCTGGCTGATGGATTTCAAAATGCTTGGGTAACTACATGGATCCCAGATTCCATGAACTTGATTTTCTCCACCTCCAGCACACATACATACCAAGGGGCCCTCACTGCTATTGTAGTGGCCAGAAATAAACCTTGGAAATTCTCATGTTTGCTTGGTACATATAGTGAACTGTCAAAAATATATGGTGTTTGTGGCCAAGTAGAAAATCATAGAGAATTAAGTTCAGAGACTAGGAAGATGGAGGTTCTGAGTATAAGTATCAACATACTTGATGTTCTAGTTAGGGTTCCTATTGCTGTGATGAAACATCATAACCAAAAGCAAGTTGGGGAGGAAAGGATTTACTTTGCTTACACTTCCACATCATAGTTCATCACTGAAGGAGGTCAGGACAGGAACTCAAACAGGACTGAAACCTGGAGACAGGGGCTGATGCAGAGGCCATGGACAGGTGCTGCTGACTGGCTTGCTCATCGTAGCTTGCTCAGCCTGCTTTCTTATAGAACTGAGGACCACCAGCCCAGGGATGGAACCACCCACAATGGACTGGGCCCTCCCCCAATCACTAATTAGGAAAATGCCCTACAGTCAGACATTATGGAGGTATTTCCTCAATTGAGGTTCCCTTCTTTCAGATGACTCTAGCTTGGGTCAGTTGACAAAAAACTAGCCACCACACTTGGTAAAATACTTGTTACGGAAAGCTGTAAGATAGATTTAGTGCCTCTTGAACCTGTAATTCCATCATTCAGAGATTACTGTTCCCAGGGGTTGTAGTTAAGTGGACCATACTGTTACCTCTCACCAGAATGTGGCCTCTTACATCACATGTGTTTACAGTGGGAGTCCCACAAAAGGAAGGAAATTGGACGCCTGAGTCACCTCCCTGGAGAACTGTTCTCACCCACTAGAAATACGAGGTTGGCTGGGTTTCATTGCTGTTGTCTTCATTTTATGTGAAATGGAAATAAACATCTTAGAAACATTGGTAGTTAGGGGTTCTTTGTACAGAAAATAGCTTACATTATACAAACACCCTGATGTTTATTTGTAGAAACAAAGTTAATAATTTTTCATCTTTTATCAGCACAATTATCAGTGACATCAGAGAATATGACCTTGGTGACCAAAACATCAAATCAATAAGCATTTCACTGCAAAGTCACTATGATGGGTGTCAACAGCATTTCAGCAGGAGCTGAGTCCTGTGTGCTGCCTCCCATTCACTAGGTGTATGGTCTGGACTACAGGGATGCTTTTTAATCGCAATAATGTCTTGTTCTTGTGTATAAACTGAGGAGAACCTGACCTCCGGTACAGGGTTGTCATGACAACATTGTGGCCTATCACACATGTTTAGGACAAGGCAGACTTCCAGCATGCTCTCAGTTGATTCCCTTTCCTGATCCTACCCAAATTTCATGGTGTTAAAGAAACCTTTGAAAGTCTGTATCAGTACCTGAGATACTTCTTGAGCATTTAATTAAATCCAAGATTCTAATCTTAGTTCAGTGAACAGCAGAAAATGAAATACAAGCACAGATGAATAGAGTCAGAGAAAGACCGGGGGCCACCCATCACAGGCTGTCTCAACAGAAGTTTGTCTAGGTGGTATTTCCCGCTTATCTCCGGTCTCCTCTGTGTTTCCTCAATCTCATCCCCTTTGCCAAGTGCTGGAAGCCTGAAAGGCAGTAACAAAACAGACAATAGACCTGAAATTTCCCCTTCAGCTAAATTCCCCCAACTGGCACCAATCTAAAGGTAGTGGATCTCACACCCTTTCAAGTTAATCTCGCTTTATTAAGGAAGGTATTCTGGTAGACATAACCAATAATGCTAGCAATACTTTCATGTCAGCTAAGCAGTCTGTAAGTTCAAAGCACTCTCTCTTCTATTTTCTCATTATATTGAAAGAAACAGGATGAAATAATGCCCACTAGAAGTGGGATCTTGCGAGAGTGAACTTCATGGGCCAAGAAGATTGTGACATTTGTTAGACTCATTAGTAAACCGCAGGCGTCTGAACAAGCCGATGCTCGGGGCTCTTGGGAAGAGGTTCTTTCTCAAACAGTCACACTTCTTTGATGTGTTATCTGAATCCAAAGCCCCAGGCGTGAGGAATGACAGCTACCAATAAAGAATGGCATCACCAAAGAGAATTTTAAGCAAAATAATTAATTTCTATAGTTTTTCTTAAAATCCTGCTTTCTCTCTGGCACATATGTGCCCCAAATGAAATTTGCTCAAGTCACAACCACAAAACCGATTGTTCAAATACAATGAAAACTGTATTATTGAAGCCCTTTGTGATGAAATAATGCCTAAGACAGATCCCAAGGCCTGAACTCTAATGTGACAATCAGCGCCTAGAACCCAGCAAGTGCCAACAATAGTTTTTATCAGCATAAAGCAATAGAAGGAAGACAGTAATTTTAATGTACTGAATAACTAAAATTCTGTGCTGTTCCCTCTACCTCTCCTGTGGAGTGCCTCTCCTGTGGAGGGCTTCTGAGAGCAGAGCTCCTATTTCCAAAAACATGTCAAGGACACAGTATATAAGACAAATACAAAAAATATAAAACACTTGGGTTCATCCAAGGACCTGCTTTTAGCAAGCAGCATTGTATTTTAACACAGGCTCATGGGAAATTTGGGCTCACATGGAATTAGTCATTTATGGAGTTGACTGCGCTGTGGACACTGACTGGATAATCAAACAAAAAGTAGATAAAGATAAAATTCAGCATCTTTATTATTAATTTTAGTATTTTTTTGAGAAAGGTCCTTGTATAGCCAAGGATGGTCCTCTTGCCATTGTTTCCTAAGTGCTAGGTTTACAAGCATGTGCAGCCATGGCTGGTCCTATGTGATTTATGCCAACATGGCTGGTCCTGTGTGGTTCTGTGCCGCCATGGCTGATCCTGTGTGGTTCTGTGCCGCCATGGCAGGCCCTATGTGATTTATGCCATCATGGCTGGTTCTGAGTGATTCTGTGCCACCAAAGCTGATCCTACGTGGTTCTGGGGACTTGACTCGAGGTTTCATATGTGCCACGGCAACAGCTTATCAACAAAGCTACATTCTTAACCCTTACTTTTTAAAATGGAAACCTTTTTTAAAAAATATTGGGTCCTACATATTGATTTAGAAAGAATCACTCTTTTAAAAACAATCCAAATAGTGTTTTGCCTTTAAAAACAAACAATTCTAGGCAGTGTGATGGGTCAAGCCTGGCTGTGGACGTTGAGGAGGTCGTGGTTTAACTGGCAACTTTGTCTGTCCTCAGACCTCCCAGTCTTGCTCAAGCTTTACTTTCTTCTCCTGGTTCATACTTCTCTTGCCTGTGACACAAAGTTCCTCTGAGAATGAGATGAGATTTAAAAAACAGCAAGACATTTAAAAGAGTTAGGTGAACCAAAGGTGTAGTTGCTGGTAGGTTTTATCCTGTGCCACATCCACAGCCACAAGAATAATCACAAAAGTCCCAGGACCATTCCTGAACTGGTGCACAGAGGCTCAACAACATCCGCTCTCAGGTAACACCAATTAATTCTCCGTAGTAATGTCAGCACATATTAAGAATTTCTGCTGAAGAGACCAGCCCACAAGTCACATTCTCATCAAAGAAAACCTTAGCTCCCAGAAATCTCTGGAGTGCCATGCTAATTTCAATTGTCTGTTTGTAAAACAAGTTCTTACAGGCAGACAGACAGATGGTCAACCTGCCATTTGCTTTCAACTGCAACAAAAGAATGTGACTATGTCTGTGTGAGTGGTCAGCAAAACCTACATGACTGTACTGTTCAGTCAGGCTGAGCCACCATGGTGCAGAGCATGACAGCACACTAAGTCACCAAAAGTGACAAGGGTGTGAGGGACTCTTGCCACTGTGTGCACACACTGAAGGTGTGAAGAGTTGAGCAAGAGTTGAAGGAGAATTATTGTATAATCTACATTTTGCTTCTCAATGTGTTCATTTTTTTTCTGAATACTGGGACAGAAATTCCTGTTCTAATCTTTCTTATTTTTCTCATTTCTAAAGGTTCTTTTTTATAATTTACATAAGACAACTGAGCCACTTGAGTAGTATATAACTTTGTAAGTACTAGTCACATTTTATAATACTAAGCTGGCAAAAAGGGATTGATGCATGCATGTGTATAATAAATTTCTATTAAAATAATTAACTTAAACTTTTTACCCTTCCTAGGGAACCTTCTGTCAAACAGAAAGTACTCACATGCGTGCATGTGCATGTGTGTGCATGTGTGTGCACGTGTGTGCACATGTGTGCATGTGTGTGCATGCACATGGAGGTCGGAGGCAGATGTTGACTGTCTTCCTCAATCATTCTCCACCCTATTTTTTGAGACCAGATCTCTCACTTGGCCTGCCGGGGATACAAACTCAGGTCCTCGTGCTTGCAAAACAATATTACCTACTGATCCCTCTTCCTGACCCCTAAATTTTCACTTCTATAATTTCAACTCTTGGTCATAGAAAATGGGCAAAAATAATCCCTACCGATAGGAATTTGTTATTTTAGAAAAGAGGAATGGGAGATGACAGGAGAGCGATTCTGGGGACTGGCAATGCACATTTCCTGATGGTGGCAGTTCAGGAACACATTCCTATGTGACAGTTCGTAAACACATCCACATTTCTGTTTGGGTCCCACAGGTCACAAATAATGATGCAGAAAACAGGAGTAGGGAGAGCTGGTATATCACTGCCCAAACCTCATATTGACCTTATTTCTAGACTTTTACAGCTACAGTTGTAAAAACAGCCTCAAAGTAAGTATTTGCTTGCCATTTTGTTGACTTAAAAATGAATCATCTATATAATGTAGCGTATGAATTCAAGAAATGAATTTGAAACTGCCACATTTAAAGGTCTGGTGGAAACTTCTCACCAAGCTTCTAATGAGTAATGTCATTGTCCTCTTTGCCTCAGGTAATGCACAAAAACTTCGTAATGACAAAACAAACAGCCCTATGCACCAATCCCTATTTAGTAAAGAAAATAATTATTTCCATCCTTCCTCATGTGAGGGAAATACATGGAGAAGGGAGTGTGAAATACTTAGAAACAATGCCATTGTTGAGCAGGTACCAACGAAAATTCAGTGTGAATAAAAACAACTATTATATTTGCACTACGCTCTTTAGGTGACCCACATTCTGAAAAGTTCAAGAAAATTGTCCTTGAAAAATTACAAGTTAATTCCCATCCTAACATCAATGACAAGATAAGGGCTGTGGGAGTGTGTGCAGTCAGGGGGTAGTTTGGTCGAAGTGAATTAGACCGACATGGACACTCAACATGACTGACCTTCCTGCAACGCCTCCACAGCCAGGCCCCGGGCCTGGTGCTCCATGGGAGGCAAAGGATACACTGAGGGACTATCCACAGCAACTACCTTGCCGATGAGAGACATTAAGACATAGCCAGGTGGTATCATTTCCTCAGCATGTATATTGAGTTTGCAGAGAAAAGCGTAAAGAAAATGATTGATTGTGGCTTACATGATGTGATTTAAGTTTTTGAAATTTCCTGAGGTGGCAAATGATGAACTCCTTAGTTTGGACAAAATGTTCAACTCATGAAAACAGGAAGAATCAATACATTTGCCCAGAAATTTATAGCTTTAATCAGGAAAGCATTAAATGGTAAATAAGTGTGGTACAGTGGACAGCTACAGTGAAAGTTTAGAAAATGGAGAAGTTACTTGGAAGACTCACAATGCAAGAGATGCCCAATAATTTCCAGGAGAAGCCATCTCTAAAGGAAGTAAGAAATACCGTCTGAGATACCTGGGCTGCAAAGCACAATGAACAGTAAGTTTAAGATTCACAGGACCACATGGAAGTTTACTTACTGAATCATTGAGTGTTTGGTGGATACTGCTGCTGGGACAAGCTTACAGATGGAATTCAGTGCCCATGAACCTCTGTATCCATGACCCACAGTCTAGAAGAGGTGGGTTAGGGGTGGGACATTACAGTATCCAGTTCAGATATGGGCAGAGGTTCACATAAATCACTGTGAAGTCTTAGATAAGGAACATCTAACATATAAGACAAACCGGAAGCCATAGAAAAATCGCTAGAGGAGATGGCACTGGGACAGAGTCCGAAAGGACAGAAAGGGCAAGCATATTCTGGGAAGATCAGGGAAATGTGTGTTTCTCAAACCTGCTAGGATAAACTTGTTACTAACTTCTAAAAAAAATTGCTTTCAGAGGCTCTGGAATGTCTCAGTGGATAATGTATTTGCCTTGCTGGCATGAAGACCTGAGGTAGGGTTCCCCATACCCACGTAAAAGCAGGGTGGGCCTGGCAGCACCTTGAGCAGAGACAAGGAACCCTGGGGTGAGCTGGCTATTTTGAGTAGCTCAATCAGCAAGAGATCCTGCCTCAGTAAATAAAGTGGAGATTGACTGAGGAAGACATCTGGCACCAACACTCACATGCCCGTAAGAATAGCCGCATCAGGGCATGCAAACACACACACACTGTAGCTGGAATTTTTCCTGTGTCCCATCCAACCCTGAGGTCCCACAACTGCTTATAAAATAATCACTCAGAGGCTTATATTAATCACAATAAATTAATTATATAATATGGCCTATGGCAGGCTTCTTGCTAGCTAGCTCTTTCATCTTAAATTAACCCATTTCTATTAACCTATGTATCACTACGTGCTCCGTGGCTTTACCTGCATCCCATTACATGTAGCTCCTTGGGTGACAGTTTGGCATCTCCGCTTACTGTCCTTTCTCACACACATGCACACACATGCACAAGTACCAGTATTTCAGTGAAGAGAAGCGAGGATGGATGATGGAACAGTACTGTGGGTAGAAAACCAAGGGAAGGATCTAAAAAGAAACCCGAGACTATTCAGGACCACTAGGCCAGATGGAGACATGAATAACACAAACAAGCTTAGCTTTGCTCTGTATCCATGGTGTAGCTACCAGACTATGCAAAACGAATTCTCACACACGATCTTAGGAAATAATATGGGAGGTTTTAATTATAGGAGGCTTTAAATAGCCTGTTTGCTAAAATCTGGCAGATTCATGATGTGTCTTAATAAAAGTCCTCATTTGAGACGTTAGAAGAGAAAATGAAAAGACCAGTTTGAACTCAGTTCTGATGTGCAAAACAAAATCAACAGACGAAGCAAAAATGGTCAGAACATTGGGGAAAATCCAAATGCTATCTGAGGTCTTGCTTTAGTCAGGAATTTGTGTTCTAAAAATAATCAGGCTTGTATTGGAAAATAATTTCCAAACTTCTCAAGTACATGGACTTCTTTTTAACACCAAACACGCTGTTTCACAGGCTTACCTGATAGTTACATCAGTGAGTTTTTAAAATACACAAAAGCTATAGAAAGACAAGAAGACTGAATAAATGTGTGTATGACATACAACTCTTGGAATGTGCTTGCAATTTTTATCCAAAGTAACTGGAAGTGTAGAAAAATGTAAGTATCAACTCTGAAGTATTTCTTTACTTGAAAAAGTATTATCTTGAAAATCCAATTTAACATTATATTCCAAGAATAACTTCACCAGCATTATTGTGTAAGATTCTACCCTCTTACTATGACTAATATATTCATTTGTGAACTTACTCTTGTAGAGTGATTTACAGGGTCAACCATCTACTCCTACCAGCAAGAACACAACAGAGTTTTGCTATGGAAAAATGTGTTACATCTGTGAGACTAGACTACAGTCAGTCATTTAGAAAACTATCATTCTAAGCACTACATAGTCTCTCACTTTAAAGAGTTTTAAGTCCCCCTCAAAAAGCAAGTGATTTTTCCTTCTTTCTCACCAGTAGGGGTAGGCCAGTCTGTCCATTCTCTCTCCATGCAAATGAGGCGGGATGAGGTCCATGTTAAAATCCCAATCACATGACCAGGGTGCTGAAATCAAGAGGGGATTGCTGACTGGTATGAGGCCACAGAGAAGTTACATTCAGAGCCATGGCAGGAGCCCATGTTAAACCACTGAGAAATCACACTGATCTGCTATGATTTGACTTCGGTGAGTCTGGAACTGTACTCATGCCAATAAACGCTGTTCAATCAAAAAATAAAAGCCTTGAAATATGGACTCCCTTCTGAAAACATAAACCCAGCTTTGAGGAATTATTTAATCAATTGGTAGCAAGAATAGACTCAACATCTGTCTACAATCAGAAGATTTTCGGCACTAAAGATGAATGCCCATCAACAAATAAGCAATAGTAAAACCTGAAGTCCCTCCCGTGCAGCAGAGGAGGGTCACTGCATGATACAGACTGGGAATGTTCAGCATGGGCCAGCAAAGACCAAAGACAGCTAAACAGTTCGTTTACAGAGTGCGTCATCTGAACATGGCCAAGTACAGCTTTACCCAGAGTTTGTTCACACTATACAGTGGGCAAAACCAACCACGCAGCAGCCCCAAAGACCAGACACAAAACATGCTGGACTTGCAGAAGAAAATATCAAGAGTGCTAATACTAAATATTATTAGTAATATTCTTCTTACATTCATTTATTTACTTGTTTATTTATTTATTTATTTGGTGGGAGGTGTGTGTGTGTGTGCACGTGCATGAGAGAGAGAGAGAGAGAGAGAGAGAGAGAGAGAGAGAGAGAGAGAGAGAGCAACTTCTAAGAGTCTGGTTTTTTTTTTCTTCCCCCATATGGGTCCCAGGGTTTGCACCCAGGTCATCAGGCTTGACAGCAAGCAAATTTATCAAATTTCTCTTTAATAACATAAAAATAGGAATGCACATGTGTTCCTCTTTTCATCT